>JACXGI010004691.1:0-12394 GCA_016801175.1 Esox masquinongy | reverse complement strand
CCTTGTGGTTCAGAGGTTAAATTAACTCTCTAAGGTGCACATGCCATTATATATGCCGACAGGCCCCTTTGTGAAATGCTCACATGCATGTACTCAGGTTAATTTATTTACATTTTCAAATTGTTTCCATTCCCGTTGTAATTAGCTTTTTTGCACTATAGCAGGGGCGGCCTGGGACCAAATGTCAGCCCTGGTACTTTAGCCATGCCAGCCTACATTACTGTGCCCGCATACACATAGTGTCTTCTCAAACCTTGCCCACTGAAACCTTGCTCGCTCAAACGGTGCCCGCTCATTGTGGCACTTGCTCAAACACAACGAAGTGCGTGCACTTTCTATTCACAAACAAAGGCGGTAATATGAGGAACACTTCTAGGACTTAAAAACACTGCAGGCAAAGCCTAAACTCGGATGCAAGATTACGATTGAAATATTACAACATTGAAAAATTATTAGATCTTTATTAATTTGTCATTCTTCCAACTGGGGGCAAATACTAATTGATATAAATGATCACTATTATGGACTATTGACAACTATATTGAACTAATTGTCATAATAATCAATATTTTTAATTGAATTATTAAGACAAATTCAATATAAATACCATTTTACCACATGTAGTTAACTTGCAACTTCAGCCTGCCACAACAGATACTGTTTGGCAGGCTGATTTGAGAAGCTGTGGGTTTTTTTTAGTTCCTGGTAACCTAAATCATCCTCTGGCCACTGCTGTTCTAAGTGCTCCTTTTGTCATCTGTTCTCATCCTGGCTTATCTGCAAGGTATGGGTGCAGTATGTCATTAGTTAGGTTAACAATGACTATATACGGATGGATCTTCCCTTTATTGTTTGTTAACCTCATATGATATAGGCACGTGGAGTTGGGAAAAGTGCGAGAATGGCATCAAAATGCAAGAAATTAATTTGACAAGAAAAATGTGTATTTGATCCTTCAGGCATAGCATAATGACAAAAATAAAGTAATATTTTGTATATATATATATATATTTAGCTTTAAAGCTGAAAGTTACTAATTTACTGCATTACTTTACCATTCATGCCAAAATTATATTAGTAGAGCAGCAGAACAAGCAAAAATGACTATATTATTGTATGCAAATAACAGCCAAGATTCACTGAGACGTAGCATCAATCAGTTGTAATGATGAATTACATAAAAACATCATCAATACCCAGATATCTCTCAAATTGCACAGTTTGTATTCTGAGGCATAAGTAATCAAACTCTGCGCCAAAAACATAAATGGAGCCCACAAATGATTTTATTACAACAATAACATGAATTATAACAATAGTACTTACAAATCTGTATTAATATCAGTGATGTGGTTAAATAAAAATAGGTAAATGGTCAGCTATAAACTCTGGTGGGATTTACCAATCTCTTCAGGACATGGTCACATTTTGTCAGCATATTTGCAGCAGTTCTCCCTACAAAAAATGTGTACAGGCGATGGTATTGATAAAAGTCACCTTGTCTTACAGATATCTACCCAGTTGTCAAAATGCAGAGGTGGTGGAAGCCTACATGAAATACAGACCTCATTTGAAGTAGTTTTAAAAATCCCCTATGGAAGATATTAATAGTGAACAGATGAAAAGAGACGCTCTCATGTTTTTCTGCAAAGCTTCATGGGGATCATGACGTAATTGCTACATCAGTCTATAATGGAGAACTTATAGATTTAATGGGTCATGTGTGAAATGAAACAAATAAAAAAAAATTTGAGGTTGGGTGCCTCAATATTGAGGGCTGAGCTGGCATTTCAAACAGGCTGAATGCTCTGAGAGGACATTTTACAAAGGTTTGTAAAATGTCCAGGGGTTAGTGTAGAAACAAACACTTACCCTGGCAAAATGTCCTCACAGAGCATGCTACCTGTTTTAAATGCCTCAACTGTAACCCTTAACCGACACTAACAACAGCCCCTTATCTGAGACATTTTTAAATGACAACTTCAATTCCATTGGGATGTTAGCTGCACCCTCGACCAATCACATTATTTCTGCTTTCAGGTCAGATTTGCCTCCTGAACAAAATTAAAAATGATTAAAAGGCTGAGTAAGTAGGCAATCATTATGCCATCAACAGTATGGGCACATGTATTCACCAGACTGTTGAAGGAGGATATTATGATCACATTTATAAATCAGAATGTTCTGGGACGACATAATGATAACATGTATTCACCAAACTGTTGAAGGAGGATATTATGATCACATTTATAAATCAGACTGTTCTAGGATGATATAATGATAACATGTATTCACCAGACTGTTGAAGGAGGATATTATGATCACATTTATAAATCAGATTGTTTTAGGACGATATAATGATAACATGTATTCCCCAGACTGTTCTAGGATGATATTATAATCACGTTTATTCACCAGACTGTTGTAGGATGATATAATAATCACATTTATTCACCAGACAGTTGTAGGATGATATAATGATCAATCCTGATGACATAACTCAGGTTAGAATAAAGCTTTGTGGAACAGCTCTTCTGACACTTTGATTTAGATAAACATTCTAATTATTCAGGGAATGAAAACCTTTTACCTTTTCGGGACTTAAAACTTCAAAGCCAAACAAATGGTTGGGACCCTAGTATTGCCAAACAAATGGTTGGGACCCTAGTATTGCCAAGCCATGTTAAATATCTGTATGATAATTTACCTCAACACACCATGGCAGGCATTGTCGTCTGTGCCCTGCTGACTAATCTGGTATGTCGGATGGCTCACCCAGTACAAAGCCCTATATGAACTGGCCATTGATTTACAGGAAGAAAAGTTACTCTGACACCATCATAGTGTCTGACACCATCATAGTGTCTGACACCATCATAGTGTCACTTATTTAGCCTGGCTAAATAAAGGTAAATAAAAAAGACAACATAAAGTAACAAGACCTGAGGAGCTCCAGTTAGAAAAGTATACTATATAAGTAGAACTGCGCCTTGAAGAACACTAGCAATAAAAGTATAGATATCATAAGTAGAACAGTGTTGGTCTTAGAACCATGCCTTGAGAAACACCAGCTCTAAAAGTATACAGAACGTAAGTAGAACAGGGTCGGTCCTAAAACAAAGCCATGAGGAACACCAGCTATAAAGCGTCGGAATATTAGTAAAACAGCATTGGCTCTAGAACCCAGCCAGGAAGAACAACAGCTATAAAAGTATACCGAATATAATCACAACAGTGCTGATCCTAGAACCAAGTCCTTAAGAATTCCAGATATAAGGTCTATAAAGTACATAAGACCGACAGCCGCTATAACAATGTATTGTGTGTCAGATGCACAATGTAATAATAAACTGTAAACATTTTAAACATTTCCAGGAGAATAAAGTGATGATGCTTTTAAGAGACCCAATGAGAGCATATGCTATGCTCTATCAGAAAGGGTGTGTCAGTCAGAGCCCTGCACACACTGTGTGTCATTCTGTCTCTCTTGACATTTCCATGGCTTAAAATGTTTCATGCATTTTTATCGTTGTTTTTCACCCCGATTCATAAATAATGTATTTATTTATCATGAAAATCTGTTTTGGAATTAAAGACTAGCACACTTCAAAGACAGCCAGGCTTTGAAATGTCTGATTCTCACTGAGTATCAGAAGATTTATTCAATTTATGCAAAGTATCTCCGGGGTAATAAAGGTGGCGTTTGAATACATTTGACTGAACTAAATTCTATAATGAGCAGGTTTCTGCCGTATCATTAAAGTAGTAACTGTAATCCCCAGTTGTAATGGATCTATTGGCAGCAGAAGTTACGTAGGCCCAGTGAACAGACAACAGTAAACAGCTCAGAGCTCAAATGGACTTGTGTGTATGGTTTGTTTGTGTCTCTATATGTATGTATGTATGAAAGTGTGTATATATATATATATATGTATGTATGTATGTATGTATGTATGTATGTATGTATATGTATATATATGTATATATAATGTATATATAATGTATATGTATATGTGTATGTGTATGTGTATATATATATGTGTGTGTGTGTGTGTGTGTGTGTGTATATATATATGTTTGTATGTATGTATGTATATTTATTTAAATATATATATATATATATATATATATATATATATATATATATATATATATATATAGCTTAAATTAACTTGGGAGATTCTCTCCCCCCGTTTTTCCTTATATATCTGAGTTCAGGGGGTTTGTTGTGGGAAAAAAAATATTCTTTTTAGTTGTCTTGAAAACATCCTAAATTAAATATCACAGGACACACATGGTCAGGGTGACCAGGAGGAGGGGTAACGGGGGTGTGTGGGGGTAGATAATTAATTAGCTGGTGGGAGGAAGGGGGGGGGTGGCAGCAGTGTGTGTGACAGTGTTGCACTAAACAAGCCTGGCTGATCTCTAGTCCCTGTTCTGTCTATGTGTCACCATTCAGACTCAACAGTCAACAGGGCCGGAATAATACACACGCTCACACCACATTTCTCCTCTGACCTTTGACCTTCCAGACAATTAATGTTGTTCGGATCCTGGCTGACTTGATGGTATTCTTCTACACACCTTGGTGGAGGAGCAGAACCCAAGGTTACTGTGGAACCCAAGGAAACGAATACTTAACTACAACAAAACCCGCAAATGACAATGCAGGTTTTCCCTACTTATTCAGTCTACGGTACACGATCATGCAAGAAGCCAGAGGAAATAGAAACACGTTTTTAAAAGGCTCTAGTACACAATGTCCATAACTTTGAATAAATATCTCAAAGGACAGGTATGTGCTCAAGTTTTATTATCTTAAAGGACAGATGTCCTTGTTATATACAGCAGTTTAAATGGGCATTTCGTCACAGAATGGAGGGGTTTCTTTGTGTGTATTTTGGGGTAACTAGGAGCAGGACCAGCTCCATACAATCCTGTCCACCTAACTACTACAGCCCTGGACCCTTATGTGAAAACCATCCGGCCCTCAGCTGTCTCCTGGCTGCAGCCTATTACACGCTGCAGCTCAGATCTCCCCCATCAGTCCAGCACTCCCCGCTCTTGAATATTAAGAATAGATATTTTACATGTCGTGTGAGGGGCTGGAGGAGCTGTGAATGGCAGGGTGAAGATGAGCGGAGCTGAATGCTTGTCCATCACTCCGGTCGCCGGTTACAGGTGGTCTCATCACCCTCCACATATCGGCCGCCACATTACACCAGCCTTCAATTTGCATGTTGGACAGACAACAAACGGGCCTGTGCATGTCAAACTAGGTGGCGATGCGTGACAGTTTCTACACAATGCTGTCTCCACATAGCCTGACCCTCGACCCGCCTCATGTCTCCACCACAATCACAGGAAGACAGGAAGAAATCATCCTGCCCTTCCCCACAATGCATCTGATACCAGTACCATTAGCATGCCCCAGCTCTGTCCCCACCCCACTATTCCATCTGCTCTTGCTCTCTCTCTCTCTCTCTCTCTCTCTCTCTCTCTGTCTGTACTTATTTTCTCCAGTTTAGAGTGACACGTCTTGGTCCGTCTTTCCCAAAGGCCTCTGGGGTTATTTTCGGACAAAGATAATGAGTTCTAAGGAATAGTTGTCAAGATGATCTCTTGTTGTGGTCACATAGAGGAATACTTTGACACCTGATTATTTTGAATCTCTCAAATCAACCTTCCGGACCCAAAACCATTTTTATCCATGCAGTTAAAATAAAGTGAAAGATAATCTTTAATCTGTACTTTAACTGTATAATACTGTAGGGAGTCAATCACAGAAAAAAAAAATCCTTGTTCAGCTCTTGTCTTTCCTAAAAGCAATATCTACCAGAACGATATCATCTCTCCTGTTTTAACATATGGTAATGAACCACCAGTTAGATCATATGAACATTACTGTGATCAAACAGCTGCACTAATTACCTGTTAACACCTGATTGCTTCCCTGTTTAATCTCTTAGGGAAGGTTAACCCACTCTGAAATATGAAGCTCTTTCATTACAACCTCACTAAATTGACTCAGCAGTTTAGCTATGAACTTTCTTCTGCTTTTTAAGGAAGATAAGGAAATGTTTTAAATGGATCTGAGTGTTGAATATATCAAGGCGGCCATAATCACAGAGTGGGTTATTAACTATGCACAGTACTTTACATATTTAAGGGGATAGTTACATCATGAGCTCATGTTGTAGGGGTCTAAGTTAAGCGTTAGAATAAGCAGTCATATCTGGGGACTCATGTGAACGATGGAGGGCCATCAGATAAGAACGTTCAATTTATAATCCCGAATTCGATGATTATCGCAGAACTGGATTGTTCCGTAGCACTCACTTAAAAGTTGCAGTGGTTCATTGTTAAGTGATCTGACGTGATGGTACTTGGAAGGGCTTAGTCAACTTTCTGACCACACAGCTTATGTGTTTATTATGTATATAAATTGAGGATTATAATACGACCTAAATTCAACATTCGCTAATAGAACCCCTCAAATTGGAGGTGCTGGGAGGCTGACACAAGGACATCAAGGACAGGATGACAGTTTCTTTATCTTGCCTGCTCTCGATTCAGTCTTGAAAACCTTTTGTTGACGTCAGATGCTCCAAACGCTACACTGCCGCACTTGCGTACGTAACTTCAGTGTATCTCACTAATGTTATATTTGGCTTTGAAATGTAATGTGTTGTGAAAAAGAGAACTGTAATTTCTCTTTCTCAATCTGTGAGGAACTGGCGATTCTGCCAACACCAGTTTATGTGTAGACTTCGTGAAATGTTTCAATTATATTTCCAAATTAGGGGCAATGTGAGCGAATATTAACTTCTAGTAGGCTCCCGACTTGCTAGGGCATTGCGGACGGTAATAAACCACCTGCTGTACGAGTTGTGTTCAATCCCGGTGCATTTTTAAGGGAATTACATCAACTAATTAAAGTACTAATTACTGATGTTGCCAAAGATTGGTTGGTGGTTGTCTGAACAGACTTTCTGGGGTGAATATTAAGATTTGCACTAGATACTAAAATGATTCCAGGTAAGGAGAGCAGGATTGAGATACTCTATAGGGGAGACTCTGTGTGTTTGCGGTCACTGTCCTGCTGGACCTTTGATGGAATACCAGCTTTCGGACCCTGGGTTTAAAGTTTCCCTCCAAAATGGTTTGGTATTCTCCTGATTTCATGATGCAATGTACTCATTTAAACCACCGAGTCCAGCAATGGAACCCCAAAAAACATCACAGAACCTTCCCCATGGGAAAATGTGTTATTTCCTTTGAAGGCTTCATTTTGTCTTTTGTAAACATAGAAATGGTCTGCTTTACCAGAAAGCTCTAATTTGGTCTCCTCTGTCCACAAGCGATTGTCCCAGAAGGATTGAGGCATGTTCAGGTGTGTTTTGGGTAATTGCAGTCAGGCTTTCTTATGTCTCTCTCAGCAGTGGGGTCCTCCTGAGTCTCGTATCATACAACCCCCTTTCATCAAGTTTGCCACGGATTGTGTTAGTTGAAGCTGTTTTTACCTCATGTCTGAAGATCTGCTTTGAATCGTTCCGGCAGTGCTTTCGCCACCATACAAACAACCCTTCACTGTGATCTTCCGTCCATTTTTCTCTTGCGGCCATGTCAGGGGGGGTTGGCCACGGTGGCATGAGCCTTAAACTACTTGATGACATTACATTTCATTTAATGGCTGTCTGGAGATGAACTTAACCCTGAGGTTGTCCATACAATCTTGTGTCTGACCTCCCCAGACAATTCTAAATTTTTTCCATGCTCATTGTGGTACATGTATTGACACAAAACAAAAAACATGTGACTTTTATGTTGCGGGCACCTGCAAGGTCAATTCCGAAGTAGAAGATAATCACCTTCTTGAAATCAAATTATTTCTAACTACATCAAGAAGGTACCAATAATATTGTCATAGTAGATTTTGGATTTATTTGTGGAATAAGTTTAGACTTAGTACATTTTTCAGATTTTTGGATTCTTTGTAAAACAAACAAATACATACAACTCCGGAAAAAAATTAAGAGACCACTGCACCTTTCTCTTTCCTTTCCAAAAAAGTCAAAAAGGAAGGTTTTGAGTGAGGAACAGAAGGGTTACAATTAAGAGTCCACTGCAAATTGAACGCTTCTGTTCCTCACTCAAAACTTTCCTTTTCAACTTTTTTGGAAAGTAAAGAAAAAGGTGCAGTGGTCTCTTAATTATTTCCGGAGCTCTATATGTGGATAGTAAAATATTTTAGATTTGCAGCAGGTTTCTACAAGAAATGGTGCATTATTTTAATGAAGGGTGAGGGTTGACTTGATATGTACTGTATGAATATAGGTATTGCTACATTTATAATGCTCTCATTGATGCCCATCATTACATTTCTGATTGCTTAGAAATATCTTGGCATCATGATTGATGATAGCCTTTCCTTGAAATACCAAGTTGATGAGTTAGATAAGAAGGCACAAATTAAAATTATCTTCCTTCATAGAAATAAGGTCATGCCTTTTGTTAGATAGCAAGGTAAAAATAAAAAACATTCAAATTTTGTCAATGTCAATTGTTTTTTGACTATTCCATGTGTTTAGGTATATAATGTATTTTTATGTTCTTATGTTTTCTGTAAACTATATTTTGGTTTATTTTACACAGACTGTGACAATCGGCTAATAAATAAATAAATATAAAACAATTAGTACAAATAACCAGCAAGAATGTCTGAAAATGTATACGCTCAACACTGTAGGTCTCTCTGGATCTGGAAGAGCGTCTGTAACTGTATATATATATATATATATATATATATATATATATATATATATATATATATATATATATATATATATATATATATGAATACACCTTATTTACTTATAACACTTTAGAGGTGACATGAATATTTAGTCAAGTTTCTATATGCAGCCTGTGTGAGGGCAGACTGCTAAACCCTGAGGTAATCTCTCTGTCAGTTCAGAGGCAGCCACCACCCTGGCAACATCATTAATACTCATGTCATGATTAGTGTTTGTCTGTTTAATATAATCCTTGTATACATCTCATGCAGGAGATATTTGAGTTCCCGTTGCGCTTGGGAACCTCTGAAAGCATCTGAATAAAGACCTACATTTTATTTTTGTTTCTTTAGAGTGGCGTAGTCTGACAGGAGAGATTAGCTGTAATGTTATTTTAATCCTCTCACGGAGGGCTGCTGCGTTTAGCGTAGCGCTGTGCCATTCCAACAGCTCTTCATATCAAACACACTGAGGAAAGCCTCCAACCACATCAGAGCTCTTGTGTAACCTGTTGTCACAACATAAGAGGAATGTTAAACTACTGCCGTGTGTTCCAGCCTGTCCCAGGGCTGGAAACAAAGAACGTCCTTAATAGACTCCGAGAAATTGACATCTACAGATACATCTACAACTAGATCATATAAAAGGAGATTGTCAGTATTTTAGAACTTTAGGTTTAACGCCTCCAAGTTTTCATCTTATCAACTTTATCAACTGTTTTCATAGGATTTGTATATCAACTGTGTATTTGGTTTGATGTCATTTCAAGGAGATTTGGTCAAATAAGAACTTGCCTTATCACTTCCAATAATGTTAGGTTGCAGTGTTTGCAGATGGTTGTGAAGCATCCCTACAGAAAGCTGATCCATGCTTCCAGTTTCTTCTGACCAATGTACTACCTTCAGGAACCATAAAAGCGTTGTGAAATATTTAAATGATCCTTTAACTATGTAGCTGTTGTGGAAACAGTTGCATATAGCTCTATATAGATGTGATTTTTCTTTATCATATTAATGGAGTGTTTATTAATATGGCACTATTTATTTTATTTAAATGTTATTTAACCAAATAAGTTGATTGAGAACCAATTCTCATGTTCAATTAAAACCTGGCCAAAGGCAATTCATTTGACTGACAGACCTCTACAGAGAATAAAAAATGTAAAAAATTTAATAGATACTGCTTGTTAATGGTAATCTTGTAGATGTGATAGGCCTCTAGAATGTCAAATGGAAAACTGCAGATGAGATTGTCCTCTATCATGTTTATGGAGTTTTTATAGATGCGATATGCCTCTATTGGAGACTTCAGAAGTAATAGGCCTATTTTGCATTCATTTGGAGTTTGTAGATGTGCTTCTATTTGGAGTCTGCAGATCAGCCTCTGTCCTTTTTACGGAGGCGTTATGAATCCTTTTATACAAAATGTGTATGAAACAGTCTCAAGTAAAACACCAAAGACTCTTCACCCAGGACATCACAGTGTCAGTCTCCAGATGTGACGGCACTGCCACATCTGACACGGCCGAGGTGTTAGCACACAGATTAACTGAGGCTCAGTTAGACATCATTCCTGTACTACAGTGCTAAAAGCACAGGCGGACATCCAGCCACATCACACTTTTAGAAAATCCAATATTTTCACAGTCTGTAGTGCGATGTGGCGCTAAAGTGTCCGCTTTTTTCCTCCTGCACTTGTGAAAGTGATTCCTGCAGCAGCCGCCTCTAACCCAGAGCACGACAACCAATAACCAGTAGAGAGATTGAACAGCAGGAACATCCACTCAACCAACCTTGAGGGGATATAGAGTTGATTGTCTCTTTATCTTTCCCACGCACCTAGACACAGACACAAAAGCAGTAGAAAAATCTGCTACTGTCATACCAGCACTTTCCCAGAATATCGGTCGCATCTAGTCAATGGCCGAAATGCTGCAAGTCTTGATGTAGAAAACCAGTTTGCCTTAACATGAATGAATCAATGAAGTGAAGTAATCAACAACTAGAACAACAAGGAGAGGAAATGTATTCAACAGAGTGATAATGTATTCATCTGCCTGACAAAGTCTTCATCAGTATGTTAGACCAGTCCAGTCTCATTAGTAATGACAGGCTAACATCATGAAACCCCCCCCCACTCTTTTCTTCTGTCCTCCTTTTACTTAAACTCCTCTCTCCTCTTCTGTCTCACCCATCCTCATATCTGTGAGATGGAGCCTTTCCTTCTCTCTCTCCGTCGGTCTCTCTGTGCCAGGTCTGTCCTCAGGGACAAGAGTCTCATGGTCTTCCTGGCAGAGTTACCCTCGCTGTGAAGAGAAACAAAGAAAATCCAAATCTCCTCCCCACCATCTCCCCCTCTCCTCTCCTCCCTCCGCAGCTCCACCCTACTGATCCCTGGGCCTGGGAGAGGGAGAAGAGGGGGAGACGGGGGAGCGGGGGATCCGCAAATGAATAATACAATAAAAGACGGGAAGATTTGATGATAAGCTCCCACAACCTCTGTATAATGCCTTTCCAGTGAGTCCTGATGCTGATGGGATTTCCAGCATATACTAACAACATAATGATAGAATTTCTCTTATTAGGTCTCGGTTTTAACACACACATTGAAACTCAAAACCCCACTGCGGCTCTAAGAGAGACACATGTACACCCTAACCCTGCCCTAACATCAAAACCTGATTGCTACCTTAAACGACACACATCTTAACCCCTATGCCACCCCAACAGAGACACATCAAAAAGCAACATAATACACATAATTACTTGTCTTAATATACTAAGCTCCCCCTTGGATGAAAATGGAAATAGACTCACAATTAAGTGAGCTTTTCCTCAGACATGAGTAAACATATTCAGTAGATAATTAGTAGTTAATTTCTCAGGTATGTCTGGCAGTGGGCTGGGAGGCACAGTTGGGGCAGTTAGAGACGCAGGGTGGGTGGAACGTGTGGTGGGGAATACATCAAGGTAAAAAAGCATCTGCTGATGTTAAGCTGGTGTGGAAAAAAATCCGATGTTAAGGTGTGGTGGGTAAATACCCCCTGATATTAGGGGGATGTGGTGGGGAAAAAAACCCTGATGTTAGGGGGATGTGGTGGGGAAATACCCCCTGATGTTAAGGTGGTGTGGTGGGGAAATACCCCCTGATGTTAAGGTGGTGTGGCCGGGAAATTCCCCCTGATGTTAAGGGGGTTTGGTAGGGAAATACCCCCTGATGTTATGGTGGTGTGGTGGGGAAATACCCCCTGATGTTAAGGGGGTTTGGTGGGGAAATACCCCCTGATGTTAAGGGGGTTTGGTGTGGAAATACCCCCTGATGTTAAGATGGTTTGGGGCGGAAATACCCCCTGATGTTAAGGTGATGTGATGGGGAAATACCCCCTGATGTTAAGGTGGTGTGGTGGGGAAATACCCCCTGATGTTAGCGTGATTTGGGGGGATATACCCCCTGATGTTAAGGGGATGTGGTTGGGAAATAACCCCTGATGTTGAGGTGGTGTGGTGGGGAAATACCCCCTGATGTTAGTGTGGTTTGGGGGGATATACCTCCTGATGTTAAGGGGATGTGATGGGGAAATACCCCCTGATGTTAAGGTG
>JACXGI010004690.1:0-51804 GCA_016801175.1 Esox masquinongy | reverse complement strand
ATACTGATAACAAGTTCAAACAGGTGCCATTAATACAGGTAACGAGTGGAGGACAGAGGAGCCTCTTAAAGAAGAAGTTACAGGTCTGTGAGAGCCAGAAATCTTGCTTGTTTGTAGGTGACCAAATACTTATTTTACCGAGGAATTTACCAATAAATTCATTAAAAATCCTACAATGTGATTCTCTGGATTTTTTTTTTCTAATTTTGTCTCTCATAGTTGAAGTGTACCTATGATGAAAATTACAGGCCTCTCTCATCTTTTTAAGTGGGAGAACTTGCACAATTGGTGGCTGACTAAATACTTTTTTGCCCCACTGTATATACACTGCGGCTCCAATTGTTATACTTAGAGAGTTGAAATGATGCAGTAGGCATATTCTATAAACGACAGTAGACTAGAGCTCAGTTTATATAAGCGTGGCGGTATGCTCGTTTTGAATAGCGGAGGGTTGTTAGGCTATGAATTTGTATACTAGCTGCTATTGGTCACAACTAGTGAGCAACCCTTTCTCTTTTTACAATGCAAGAAGTTCAACATAAGCACTTAAACAAGATTACCTGATTAAAAGTTTTATTTTTGCAACTCTTATTCGTTGTAATGTTGCCTGGATTGAATATTTATGGGACAATCCTGTTTTGTATTACATACAATGTTTTATCATTTGAGCAAAATGTCATGGCACACTTGATGCGTCCTCACCTTATGCCAACGTGCTACTATTCAGCCGATTGCACACTGACTTAATGCTTTGGAGTTCAAAGGTTGCCTTGCTTTATGGTTTCAAAGAACTATTAATGAACAATTATAGGCCCATCAATGGACGGAATTAAAGAACAATGGGCTGTAGCAACCATTACATGGCCTTGTAATGCTGCTGCATAATGAATTTGGCCTAATTAGACATACTAATGATTATCTCATTTGAACGACTTAGTATCTCGTTTGAGCGACTTAGTAGCTAAGATACTTAGTATCTTAGATACTTAGTATCTGAGATAGTATCTGAGATACTAAGTATTTCAAACGAGATAAACTTTGTCTCCGGGCCCAACATTTTTTTTACTGCTTGGGCTTCAGGGCTTCCGTACTATACCCACTGTATATTAGAGGGAATTATATATTAGAGGGATCAATTTGAAAATAAATAGAAGGGATTGAGTTCATCAATGCGCACAGGTGCTGCATCTGTGCTGAGTGAGTTGATTCCCACTGGGGTACCCCAAAAAACTTTCTGCAGCAGCTGCATTACCATGTTGCCAGTGGTGACTAACGTTGTCAACTTATTTAAATTCAAAAGTCAGCCTACTTCGAGTAGAATGGCAGGCTACCAAAGAGATCAGTTGTAATGCTGAAAATAGCAGTTTTTTCCATTCTTATCCTCTCTGGGACATTCATTTTTTCATACATTTAAACACATTTTATGTCATTCACTTTCAGAAGTCCCGTTAGTACTAGGACTGGGTCTAAAACCAGACTGGTGCATTTTTTTAAATTTTTCATTTATCTTGAGGAAGGCGGGGACAGCCTTTTTCTACAATATTTGAAAGCAATGACAGATTCATAGTGGCGGATAGTTATGTATTTCTCCGGATCAAGTTTTTACTTTTATAACAGAGGCTTTATTACTGCCAGCTGGAAGGTGTAGAGCTTGTTACTATTTTTTTAGTGAATGTGTCAAGGGAAATAGGATTAAGGTGTCAAGTGTCCCCTTGAGTGTGAGTGGATCTCTCATTTCTGTGCAATCCCAGGTCAAATGTGTTTGGGAAAAATTTGCTCATTTAGGGAGAGGTTTATAATTTTTTTCTAATGATCATGATATTTTTGTCAAATAATTTAGTTAATTCATCACTGCCAAAGTGGAGGTGAAATTGTGGAATGCATTTTAAATTTAACTATATATTTATTAAAAGTGTATTGCTTTTATTCTCCTCAGTAGTTTGGAAAAGTAGGCTGATCAAGCAGTAGTGAGTGGTCAATACTTTGATATTGCCTAGTTTTGTATTTTCAGGCTAATTTAAACAGAATTTGGTGGAGTGCCATTTCCTTTTTGTTTTCTGTATATTGGGGAGGTAATTTCTTGTTGCACACTTGGTTAATTTTTAGGGGTGTGACAGGTATAACAAATGGTGTAGACCTTCGGTTAGATTAACAATTGTATATACTCTAACATCTTAGGGGTAGGTTGAGGGAATTTGGAAGGGCATCCAAGAATCTTTAGGTTGTCAGATAATTTATGTTGCAGCTTTTAAAAGAGTCCTTGGTTGGAGTCCAAGGTAATTACAGTAGTTATTGTAACAGTAAATGGTGGTCTGATATTCCAGCATAATGAGGAAAAACATTGAGATCTACAATATGCATTCCACAAGACAGAACTAGAACCATGTTATGATTGTGGCAACTGAAGGTCCTGAATCAATCAGTAGGCTACAGCTGGGGCCAGGTAAATTACTCACTGACAAACACACGCACACGCAGTGATTCTGCTCCCGGAACACTAGAGTTAATGACAGGAGCCCGAAGATTCCAGATCAGTTGCCGTGCAGGTTAGAGCACTGTCCAAAGCAATGAAGTAGTCGCTCTGCAGTTTGACATTGATCATATTAAGGAGAATTACAGTTTCAGGCTGGATCCTATGTTATTGAGCTTTTGAATAATGGATCTGGAATTTTAAAATCCATTGATTTGATTTAACTTGTTTGAATTACATAGATAGGACTTAAATTAAAACAACAAAATTCCATCACTGAAGATTAAGTTGATTATTATTGTTATTATTATATTATTATTTTATTAAGGGTGAAGTTAACATCCCATTTTATGTGGAGAGGCCAAAACCCTAAGGTTTTTAGTGGTTCATTTTGTATATGTAAAACCTACTTTTAATTCCATTCCCCTTATTTTGGGGTACTAGGGCTCACCCCAGGATTTTAAAAAGACATTCCACTTCCAAATGAATAAAAAAGAATAATGCTGACACAATCTTAAATGTTATTTCCACTTTATGAAATTAGCATTAAAATTGATGTTGAAATAGAACATACGGATGATGAATATATCATATGTGGGGCATACTGCATTGCAGATAGCCTAGCAGCAGAGCAGCCTAGAGGCTGGAGCATCAAGAGTCAAAAAGTTTGCTAGATAAAATCCCTGAGTTGAAAAATCTGTATACCTGTCCCCGAGCAATACATTTAATCGTATTTACTAAAGTGTCTCTGTAAAGTCTATCAGGCTGAAAAACGGCTGATCCCTTGGATGCACATTTTCCAGTTCACACAAATAAAACTAATATAAGCACCCAGCTAATTATTATAATATAATTCTTCATCTATTATCAACTCATAAACAGATGGAGCATAGTGGGTATAAATACATCCACATTTGCTCCATTGGACGGAACAATTATTGTTTATAAATTGGACTATTATTATGAGTCTATGAATAAAGAAATGTTTTGCATTGACTGCTTTTGAGGCCTGGCAAGTTCTGATTTTAGTGGCATGACATCTTGATCTTTACGAGGTGCCCAATCCACAATGCACCAAATTACGTTTACCAAAATAGTCAACTGATTTGAAACAGGGGGAACTCATAAATAATGGGCCTACATATCAAAGTCTAGGTGATAGCCTATGCATATACAGTGCTGTGAAAAAGTATTTGCCACCTTCCTGATTTCCTCTATTATTACATATTTGTCAGATTGAATGTTGTCAAAACTTAATACAAAAGGTAATATAAGACAAAGAGAACCTGAGTAAGGACTTTGACTAGGCCACTTCAAAACCGTAATTTTGTTTCTATTGAGCCATTCTGAGCTGGACTCTTGTGTTTAGGATCATTGTCCTGCTACATAACACAATTACATTTCAGCTTCAGATCATTGACTGATGACCGGACACTCTCCTTCAGAATTTTCTGGTACTGAAGATTGCTAAATTCATGGTTCCTTCAATGATGGTAATTCTTCCAGACCCTGAGGCAGCAAAGCATCCCCACACCATCACACTACTACCACCATGTTTGACTGTCGTGATGATGTATTTATTGTGAAATACATACATGTGTACTCTGAAAAGTCCCACTTTCGATGTGTCTGTCCACAGAACATTATCCCAAATGGCTTCAGGGTCATAAATGTGCTTTTTTTGCAAATGTGAGACGAACACTAATGTTTATTTTAGTTAGCAGTGGTTTGCTCCTTGAAAGTCTCCCATCAATTCAATTTGTGCCGAAAATTCAATGATGACTTAGCTGAGGGTAGAGATGCCTGAAGTTCATTAGATGTTGCCCTGGGTGTTTTTGTGACTTCCTGGATGAGTCATTATTGAGCCCTTGGAGGAATTTTGGAAAGCAAGCCACTCCTGGGAAGATTCAACACTGTTGCAAGTTTTCTCCATTTGCAGATAATGGCTCTTACTTTGGTTTACTGGAGTGCCAGAGCCTTAGAAATAGCTTTGTAACCTGTTACGTCCCCTGGACTTATCCCTGTGTTTGTATTTGTCCATAGTTTCTCTCTTGTCATTCTAGTGGCTTTCACATTCTTGTAGACATGTTAATGCATTCTGAGACCCTGCAGATATTAACACACATTAAGACATTCAGACATTTAAACCTTTAGGCATTTATACATTCACATACCGGGAGAGTATGTGATTGAGTAGAGAGCTTGTCATATTTTTTGTGTGGACCTGTAATATATGTTGTCTCTATGTTAATTACTGCCACCCTCATTTGTGCTTACTGGTATTTAATTTACTTGTTATATTTTGGCTGTGTCTTACCACTCAGTGTTTAACTGTTATCATTTCTCATACGTGACTTTTCTTTGTTTTTCCCTGGGGGAAGGGGACTGCACATAGGGAGTACATATATGCAAGCCGCCCATGGGCTTACATTCTACATGTAGAATTTACTTGTTTATAGGTAAGATTCTGGATGGACCGTTCTCTGTATTTTGAGCAGTTAGAGAGACTAGCTTGTCTAAAGTAGGTTAGATGAGTTAGATGGGCTTTTCAATTACACTTTCCTTCCTTTGGTCTGGCTCAGCCCCTTTTCCCACATTACCATGCGGTTTATATAATAAACCTTTGTTTGACACGTTACTTCTGGTGTAAGAGAGAATACAAGTACAGAGACCAACAGAGTACTGTCCTGACAATTGCTCTGATTTTACATTGCTAGTTTCCAACGGAATTAGTATTTGCAGAATGCACATACACCGATCAGCCATAACATTATGACCACCTGCCTAATATTGTGTACGTCCCCCTTTTGCCGCCAAAACAGCCCTAACCCGTCGAGGCATGGACTCCACTAGACCTCTGAAGGTGTGCTGTGGTATCTGGCACCAAGACGTTAGCAGCAGATCCTTTAAGTCCTGTAAGTTGCGAGGTGGGGCCTCCATGGATCGGACCTGTTTGTCCAGCACATCTAACAAATGCTCGATTGGAGTGAGATCTGGGGAATTTGTAGGCCAAGTCAACACCTTGAACTCATTGTTGTGTTCCTCAAACCATTCCTGAACCATTTCTGCTTTGTGGCAGGGCACATTATTCTGCTGAAAGAGGCCAATGCCATCAGGGAATACCGTTGCCATGAAAGGGTGCACATGGTCTGCAACAATGCTCAGGTAGGTGGTACGTGTCAAAGTAACATGAATGACAGGACCCAAAGTTTCCCAGCAGAACATTGCCCAAAGCATCACACTGCCTCCGCCGGCTTGCCTCCTTCCCATAGTGCATCCTGGTGCCATGTGTTCCCCAGGTATGCGACGCACACGCACCCGGCCATCCACGTGATGTAAAAGAAAACGTGATTCATCAGACCAGGCCACCTTCTTCCATTGCTCCGTGGTCCAGTTCTGATGCTCATGTGCCCATTGTAGGTGCTTTCAGCAGTGGACAGGGGTCAGCATGGGCACCCTATACGCAAGCCCCATACGCAACAAACTGCGATGCACTGTAGGTTCTGACGCCTTTCTATCAGTACCAGCATTAACTTTTTCAGCAATTTGAGCTACAGTAGCTCGTCTGTTGGATTGGATCACATGGGCCAGCCTTCGCTCCCCACGTGCATCAATGAGCCTTGGCCGCCCATGACCCTGTCGCCGGTTCACCGCTTTTCCTTCCTTGGACCACTTTTGATAGGTACTGACCACTGCATACTGGGAACACCCCACAAGGGCTCCAGTTTTGGAGATGCTCTAACCCAGTCATCTAGCCATCACAGTTTGGCCCTTGTCAAAGTCACTCAGATCCTTATGCTTGCCCATTTTTCCTGCTTCTAACACATCAGCTTTGAGGACAGAATGTTCACTTGCTGCCTAATATATCCCACCCACTGACAGCTGCCATGATAACGAGATTATCAGTGTTACTAGGAGCCTTGCTCAGCCAAATTCCATTCATTACTGCCCCTGAACACAGATACAGACATCATGAGTTGCTGACATGGAAAGACAAGTCGGTAACACTTTATTTGAAGCGGTGTGCATAAGAGTGACATGACACTGTTATGATACTGTCGTAACCATGACATGACACATGAAGGAATCATTTTGAATGTTTATGAATGTTGTCATTAGGTGTCATTTGGTTAATTATGTCATTTTTTATGCAAGGTTGACATTGTTTGGGATGTCTTTGTTATGAAAACTTGACATTAACTGAGACAACATAACCTGCCAATGTCTTTGTTATGACAACTTGACATTAACTGAGACAAAATATCCTGTCAATGTCTTTGTTATGACAACTTGACATTAACTGAGACAACATAACCTGTTAGTGTATTTTTTTATGACAACATGACAGTAACCAAGACAACATAACCTGTCATAAACATGGGCCTAATTATTAAACTTGAAGAAACTATTTAGCCAGTATTCTGTCTGCCATTAAAGGAACTTTCCTGATCCTGAGATTGGTGCTCATACTCAGCATATTGAGCATGCATGGCAGAAATACAAATTGAAAATATGGTGTCATAAAGGTAATCGCACTCCTGAGTCACTAAAGATTCACCTCAAAATGATAGTAGCACCACTGGTTAGCCATACGCCATTATAATGGTGTCTTGGGCAGACTTTTCCATGATGTGAAAAAACAAGTCAAGTTAATATCAAAGTTTTTTGCAGGAACATAGTTTGTTCTGTAATTTTGTTAATGTTGATGCAGGACATCCATTCATGTAACTAATGGTTTGCATGAACAATAGGCTGAGTAATATACATTATTCAAGAGATAATATACATAATCCAATTTGTTAATATGATTACAGTGCAGTATCCATTATTAAAAGGTAGACTGGCTAATTGCGTCTTCAAATAGGTGACACATAGAAAATGTATGGTCGCATTTGGGGTTGATATAGAATTTTGAAGGACACATTTATATTGAAGGACACTTACTACAGTTGGCCTATAGGGGGTAGTTTGACGTGGTCGTGTTGCGTTGGGACTGTTAACGATCCAAACACCTGCGCGTTCTCGTAACTCTTCAAGGAAAAGACATGTCTTTCTCATCATTTATCCTGTTTTCCTAGTCGGTTAAGTACAAAAGTACACTGGACCTTTCGATACAGTTTGATAACTTGCCTGTTAAAGTGTATGTATAGGGTTGGCAAAGCGTGGTAATTGTATAACTATGACAGAGACCCATGTCTATATAAAATGCTGTGACGGTGGTGCATTCCTTTGGAAAAAAAACAAATTTGTTACTGTACTGTACTGAAGAGTTTTTTTTTTTGAAAACAACACTCCTGACAATATCCCTATGATTAATATAATTGAATTTTGTAATTGTATTGTTTAGGAACTTTGCAATCGTTGCACTATAAGGGTTAGCGATTAGCTAGTTCCTTGTTGTTAGCTGGCTTCGATTGGTTATTAACTGGCTCGAGTTAGCTGTATGCTAGCTCCAGTCAAGTGTTTGTCAGTTCCGGGTAGCACTTTGCTAACTTGCTCAGCCATGTTCTATTTGTGTTAACATGAAGGTAATTTGTTCAACTATCACTATCTAGCCTACTTTATAAATGATGTTTTCAATGTGATTATATTATGAATAGTTTATATTACTTAGGCTATTGTTCATGCAAAGAACTAGGTACTGTACATGAATGGATGTCCTGTATCAACCTAAACAAATTACAGTACTAACTGTGTTGTTGCAAAAAACGACATGAGTTTATGTCCTGTGTCAACATGAACAAATTACACTACACTCTGTTAATGCATTTGTAAACCATTAATAAAGTAAGGGTTATCATGGTTAACCGTTTGTTCATGTCTTGTTCATCAATGTTCGTTCAAGGTAACTACTGCATTTGTTAATGGTTGTTCATGCACCCTTACTTTGGGAAAGTTTTACCAAAGTAGGATTGTTGAAAGTAGTTTTTTTTTTTAGGAAACATCTGTTGTGCAAAAACAATAAAGGAAATGTATTGCTTTTGTTAAGGTATTTAAAAGAATTTGACAGACTTAATTACATCTTTTTGACAGTATTTGACAAACTTAATGACATCTTTAAGACCATATTGTTCAAATTGTACCACTGTACTTGAGGTCAAGAAAAATATTCATGACACTGCTATGAGTGCATTTGACAGTGTTACAACACATCATGACAACTTTATGACAAGTCCAAATTGTACCACTGTACTTGAGGTCAAGAAAAATATTCATGACAACTTTATGACAAGTCCAAATTGTACCACTGTACTTGAGGTCAGGAAAAATATTCATGACACTGTTATGAATGCATTTGACAGTGTTACAACACGTCATGACAACTTTATGACAAGTCCAAATTGTACCACTGTACTTGAGGTCAAGAAAAATATTCATGACAACTTTATGACAAGTCCAAATTGTACCACTGTACTTGAGGTCAGGAAAAATATTCATGACACTTATGAAAGTCTTTGACAGTGTTATACCACGTCATGACATCTTTATGACAAGTCCAAATTGTACCACTGTACTTGAGGTCAAGAAAAATATTCATGACAACTTTATGACAAGTCCAAATTGTACCACTGTACTTGAGGTCAGGAAAAATATTCATGACAACTTTATGACAAGTCCAAATTGTACCACTGTACTTGAGGTCAGGAAAAATATTCATGACACTGTTATGAAGGTCTTTGACAGTGTTATACCACGTCATGACATCTTTATGACAAGTCCAAATTGTACCACTGTAGTTGAGGTCAAGAAAAATATTCATGACACACTTATGAAAGCATTTGACAGTGTTATAACACGTCATGACATCTTTATGACAAGTCCAAATTGTACCACTTTACTTGAGGTCAAGAAAAATATTCATGACACTGTTATGAATGCATTTGACAGTGTTATAACACGTCATGACATCTTTATGACAAGTCCAAATTGTGCCACTTTACCTGAGGTCAAGAAAATTATTCATGACACAATTATAATTGTCTCATGACAACCAATGTCATAACCAACCACATATGACTGTTGTATGTAATGCTGACACATAAAGCTAAATAGTTTCTTCAAGTTTGATAATCAGGCCTGCTCTGACAGTTGTTACAGGTACATGTCTACCTCGTGAACCTCATTGCTGCTATCCCTGCATTTCAGTTGCACATGCTACCCTACTCCTTCAATTTCATTGTACTGTACTTGTTCAATTACAATAAAGTTGAATCTAATCTAATGTTGTTGTGGTTAATGTCAAGTTGTCATAACAAAGACATTGACAGGATATTTTGTCTTAGTTAATGTCAAGTTGTCATAACAAAGACATCCCAAACAACATCTAAAAAAAGACATCTAAAATTCTTGTCCTATCAGAGCACAGGTTGGCCTCTCCCTGAGAGGCCAACAGATAGTCTAAAGCTGCCCTGTTCTGTAGAGCGAGCAAGTACCTTCTAAGGCAGCTATGTCACAGGTAGTGGCTACAGATAGTAGGGCAAGTAAAGTGGCTGTTCCATCCTTTACACATCAATTTGATTTGGTCAATTACGGGGAAGTTGGAGCTATCATTGACATACCTATAACCGTGTGACAGTGTGAGTGTCCCAAGAGCATTGACCCTGTGCCTTCTCGATGTATACACCACATCAGAGGTTTCGGGACAGTCACGGTTACCGGGACAGCCTTTCTTTTACAAGAGTAGCATAGGGTGGATGTTTCTTCGCATCCAATGTTATCTATCACCATTGGACTAGGCCCGCATTTACTGTCCGGCTCGGTAATATTGGGAAACAATAAAGCACACGTGTCACAGTCAGAGATTGGAACAGACATAAGGGGCGCATCCCCTGTGGAACTGTATGGTATTAGCCCACATATCACGCATTTTCCTTCCTTTATGGCTCTTGCATGAGTGAGAGCTAGTTGGCTATATAGGATACCGGTCCTGCCATTAATGGCATGGCCCTGAACAGAAAGAGAGGCTGGCATTAGAGGGTCGTGGCCAATCGTCTTGGGTGAGTCATGGTGGGTGTCAGTTACCTTAGGTCTGTTACAGTTTACCACTACCACCTGATGGCCTGGGTGTATCACCCGATGCTCTGGTTTTGGAGCACCTTCAGGCATAGAGAAAGTACAGTAGAACATAGTTCCAATGATTAATGTGGATGGGTTAATTACAAAGAATACAATTTTAACTTTGTATCTTACGGGCACATGAGTGTATCTTACGGGCACATCATTACTTTTTCTGGGCAGTTGTTGCCTATAACTGCTTCTTTCTTCTCCTGGTCCCATGAAGCTGTTTGGGCAGAAGATTTTAGTGAGGCAGATAGGAGACTTACTACTGTCGTAGGAGACCCTGGGATAAACAGACATTCTGTATGGGCTATCCTCTCTCCCCTGCAAAGAGTATGGTTTACTAATGAAGGACAGATAGTTTGTCTGCTTCACCTCTGGTCTAAATTGTGTTATGATTGGGGTATGGGCGGAACGAGTGTTGGTTCTCCCTTTTCTCCTATGGACATCCCGGGCCCTCTAGCTGATGGACCATCGCAGGTTTCAGAATGATTCGGACACTTGGAACAGAGCAGATGAGTCCCACGTTGTTTGGTCCTGTCAACCAGACATTCCCCTTCAATGCATCTTCTCCACATCAGGCCATGCTTCTGAAACCACACACTGTGTGTGATATCTGGTGCTTCTCCTAAATAGCAGAGTCAACAGTGTTAACAACACATTGGTATACTGACATTCCTTTGTGAACTGTAGATTCCCTGGAATCTGATTGATCTGATTGATTGATTGCTTCTGTGGACAGGTGTCTTTTATACAGGTAACAAGCTGAGATTAAGAGCACTCCCTTTAAGTGTGCTCCTAATCTCAGCTCGTTACCTGTATAAAAGACACCTGGGAGCCAAAAATCATTCTGATTGAGAGGGGATCAAATACTTATTTCACTAATTAAAATGCAAATCAATTCATAACATTTTTGACATGCGTTTTTCTGGATTTTTTTTGTTGTTATTCTGTCTCTCACTGTTCAAATAAACCTACCATTAAAATTAAAGACTGATCATTTCTTTGTCAGTGGGCAAACGTACAAAATCAACAGGGGATGAAATACTTTTTTCCCTCACTGTATGTTGTCAAAGGATCTTCTGGACACTGTCATTGTGAGACGGGAAAATGGTTCCATTCTTCGGGTTCTGACACAAACTGCCCTTGCGCTGGAGACACGCTTCATGTACGGTATCATGTACGGTAAAGGAGTTTGACTGACCTTCAGGGCAATCCTTGACCCAAAGGCCAGTGTTTCCACAGTGGTGGCATGGTCGGTTTGGGCCGGGACCTGGAGGATACATAGTATAAGCCCTTCCTCTTCCCCTATTGACCCAATTACCTCTACCTCTGTATTGTTGATCGGGATACTGTTGATTTTGTGCCCACTGGCCTGGAGTGGGTCTTGGGTTCTGGAAATACTGTGCTGGCGGCTGCTGGTAGCTTACCATTGGCTGAGGATCCTGGCTTGGTTGCCAGTATTGTTGCTGGGGAGGTGGCTGTTGAAATGACTGTTCTGGTGGTTGCCAGTATCGTTGCTGGGGGGGTGGCTGTTGAAGAGGGCTGGATGACTGTTGAGGTGTGTTTGAGCACAGCACCAATAGTGTGTGGAGTAGTCTTGATTTGAGATGCCATTAATGTCATTTCAGTTCATTCTTTTTGTCTGTTTTCGCTTGTTTTTCTTTGCCGATAAGGTTCATGGCATGTCGGATGTGCAATGAAAGTTCGTCAACTGTTTTGGCTTCAAAATCGACGCAAGAGTTCATGACCCGAGTCCTGATTGCGTCTGGTAGAACGGCCAGTACCTCATGTACATGATTAAACTTCTTAGGGAGTTTTTCCTAGCCAACTGAAATTCAACACTTTTGTTGTTTGCTCCTTGGGGTTTCAGGCTGGGTGGTTTGTAAAAGCACTTTTTGACAACTGTTGATGTAAAAAGGGCTTTATAAATACATTTGTTTGATTGATTGATTGATCGGGGCCCAGTCCAGTCCCAGATTTCCAAGCTTTTCTTTTCCTGGCTATGTAGTCGACAAGGGTTTCTTCGGGGTTCATAATACAACTTTGTACCTTTTCCATGCTGTATTTCTGAGGGAAGAGTTCTCTCAGAGTTTTATGTAGGGCATCCATCTGGTGACTGGCATCCTGTTCATGTGGGCGCATGTTTTCCAAACCATTGTTTGTTGCCACCCTCTCCCAGTCAGTGCCTAGTAGTGCTCTGGCTAGGGGAACAATATCTTCTGAGCTTAGAACCATACCATCATTTTTTTTAATTTGCCTCTTTTATCCATAATTCGACGTCCTCATGGACAAAGGGAAGGTCGGCTGCCATGGCTTTTAGATCTTTCAGATCCCATGGTCGATGGATAGCTGTTGGTCTTCGTGCTGCTGATGGGAACGCCACTAGAGGTACAAGGACTTCATCTTGGTACTTCTAGGTTCTCAGGCTCAACATGTTGTGAAACCATATTGGATTGCCCCAATTTCTGTGAGTGCGCACCGAGGGCTGTGCCTGCAGATTGAAGTAGACGCTGTGGGTTGGGATTGTAACCTTTGGTTGACCACTCACTCACACGTGTTCCGGCTGACCTGGGTGTTGGTAGCGGAAGATTGGTGTCAGGGCTTGAGGCGAGCCCCAGCCCGGCGGGTGATGCGATTTGTAATATTTCATCACAAAAATTTCTGATGTGTTCTTGTGTTTGTTTCAGGGGGTTAACTGCATGAGGTCCACACCTGGGTTATCCATGTGTCTGGTGGCTGCTGCTTGGGCTGTAGGTGTCGGTAAGCCGGTATATGCTGGTGGAGGCAGGAAGTTTTTTTCCACAAATCAGATTTTTCTACTCAGAAAACGAAAACGTCCCTACCTATGTTTTAGTTTAAATAGTTATCAGATACTTGGCATATACATCTCTGGAAAAAATTAAGAGACCACTGCACCTTTTTCTTTCCTTTCCAAAAAAGTTGAAAAGGAAGGTTTTGAGTGAGGAACAGAAGCGTTCAATTTGCAGTGGTCTCTTAATTTTAACCCTTCTGTTCCTCACTCAAAACCTTCCTTTTTGACTTTTTTGGAAAGGGAAGAAAAAGGTGCAGTGGTTTCTTAATTTTTTTGTATATTGATGAATAGCTTGTAACAATTCTGGTTTATCTGTACAAATGACTTCACCATTTTGATAAATTGCAGCACAAATGGCTGTTTGTATTTCATCTGGGAGATCTGAGTGTACCCTTCATATTTCAAAGATATAAGGAAAGTGACACTCACTGTTTGGGCCAGGCATTATTTCTAACCTAATTGGGACGCAACTTAGTGCTGTGTTTAAGTAAACGGAACCGGTGTGCAAGTAAGACCTAGACCAGAGAGCTATTGACAAAGACTGTACAGGCTGGAACTAGTTGCATCAATAGTCAAATAACTTTCTTGCCTATGATAACCCAAAATAAACATTATCCTTAATTTCTCATACACTACAAATAACTTTAAATAGAGAAAATAAATATGATCTGTGTCTGTGTGAAAATCACCAGCATATGTGGTGTAGGTATGGCAATTGCCTTCCCAGTGTGACTTTGGAAGTGTGACTTTGGAAAAGCCACAGTCATCTATCTGGGTAAATAGGTTGGTCGTCGTCAAGCTCGTCCCGTAACAAACCCTTTGCAGATTGATATATCTCAGCCTTTTTTTCTCATCTCTTTCGGAATATCTTTTGATTGCAGCATGATGTGCTGCTTGTTGAGAACTTGTAGCCTACTTCACATTGATGGTAAGATTCTATGTGTCATGATTACATTGAACAGGGATTGCAGTAATCAAGCCTGATTCTGTCTGCTCTAATTGAATCCAATGATCAATTGAATTTGGTTAATTGGTTGATTGAGTAATTAAGGGGGCAAACACTTTTTCACTAGTAGAGAGAGCTTTTACCAGCATCAGGGCATTCTTGAAGAAGTGGGTTTATCTATATTTGGGCCACAGAGATGAAGAAACACTTCACCTGAGCAGCATTACCTCAGTGGGATGTTGGACAATATATGCAGTCTTGTGAAAAAGAGGAGGGCCAAGGTGCAGTCCTTGGTCATAGAATCTGGCCATAAATTGTAAAAACGTCAGCCAGTCAAAGGGATGGAGTTGGCACAATTGCGCGGTCACGTCCTGTACGGTTCAAATGTGAAAGTGACGAAAGCTTGTGTATCACCCAAGACCTCAACAAAGAGACTGAATAAGAAAGTCATGAGGCAATTATTCATATATTATGAGCTGCCCTGCAAATCTATTCCATTTTCTGGTTGTTAATCTTTCCAGTTAAGTGCAATTTTCTTCCAGTATGTCAACTCAAGCAGAAGAGTATTCAGCCATCTTTTCAAGACCACCAATTCGTTTGTTAACATAGGTTTATATAGTGGTGATAGTCTTCATTTTAGCCCAGCAATATCCATCTTAAATGTATCCATAAGAGTAGGTTCACAATGGCACATAATTCATGTGCATGTGCTTCACCCCTTATGGGAGTAACAACTCTGGGGAATGTGAAAGCTTTCTTGCTCTTTAAAGAACACTACCATTTGATGAACACTAGTAGTAAGCTACCATTTTTAAAGTGTCTATAAAGGGTTTATAATGACAGTATTGATGCTTATGTATTATAAACCATTTATAAACTGTTATAACACATTGGTCAACATAATGTGATAGCTGGACAGTGCTTGCCAAGCAGTTATTAATAATTTACAAATGCACTTACAAATGCTTATAAGATCAACCTTCATGTATAACATTTTCATATCTCCACACAAGATTATCTATTCTGCTATATCCGAGTGGCCTCTAAAATTTGAATTCATATTAATTCACTGTAACCTTGATGACCAATTACAAATTCCTAAAAACATTTTATAATGGCTATGATACCCTATTTTAGTGACACACCAAAAACATATATACATTATTTTTATACGTTTTCAAGTGCTGAGAGGATACCTTATTTGATACTGACACGCCAATGTCCTTTAATAAATGCTTTTTAGACACTTCTAACTGCTTAAAGGATACATACATATCAATAACCATTTATGAATGAGAAACATTTAACTGCTTAAAAGTGACAAACCATTAATTTTTTACATCATAACTAAAACTAAGTAGTGTGTAGACAACTTTAATATGTTTTCTAAATCCTATGGTATGATATGAATAAATAAATAATGTTTGGGTTGTAAATTTGGGCAAGACATCATGAGTGTTGACCACTGGTCTGATAACCGACTGCTACTGTTTCTGGGACAGCACCAACAAGAAATCCACCTCAAAGGTGGAAAAATAACTACAACCCGGTTTCTAAAAAAGTTGTGACGCTGCATAAAATGCAAATAAAAAAAGACTGTAATTATGTGCATATCCTTTATCCCTATATTTATTAGAAAATAGTAAAAAAGACAACATTTCAAATCTTGAAACTGAGAAATGTTTTTGTTTTTGGAAAAATACATGCCCATTTTGAATTTGATGCCAGTAACACATTTCAAAATGTCAGGACAGGGGCATGTTTACCACTGTGTTGCATCACCTCTTAACAATACTCTGTAAGCACTGGGAAATGAGGAGACCAAGTGCTGTGGTTTTGAAAGTGAAATGTTTTCCCATTCTTGCATGATTTAGGATTTCAGTCTCCTTTGTTGTATTTTTCATTTCATAATGCACAAATTGTTTTCAATAGGTGACAGGTCTGGACTGCGACGTCCATGATTCCCAAAAATAATATCAAATATTGATTCGTCAGACCACAGGACAGATCCACTTCGCCTCAATTCATCTTAAATGAGTTCGGGCCCCAAGAAGGTGGCAGCGTTTCTGGATCTTGTTTATATATGGTTGCCTCTTTGCATGGTAAAGCTTTAACTTGCATTTGTGGATGCCGTGACGTACTGTGTTCACAGACAACGGTCCTCATTCATGAAACGTGCGTACAATTAAATTTGATCTTAAAATTATTGTACGATCATTTCACCAACAGATCTGGTATTCATCAATATTATATTTGTCGTATCCTTGATGATCCTTGATGATCAAACTCACGCCTGGTCGGAGACCGTGTGAACCGATGTCAAAAAATAAGATCATGCTTGATTCGCAATAAGACCATCATTATCTCACAAAACAACAATCGTAACAGCCTCAGTAACAACAACCACAATTATAATTATAATAATAGGTAATATAAAATTAAATGACGAGGAACATAACACATACACACGTACCACAATATCAAATATTGTATCACTAGGCTATTATTGTATTATTTATTTATTTCAATTTATTCTGCATTTTCTCTCTTCTGTTGCTCATGTGTTTGTAAGGTTTGAAATGCCTTTGTGTATGTAATGCGCTAGACAAATAAACTTGCTTTGCCTTACCTTTCCTAAGTCACTCACTCATACTTGGAGATCATAAGTGATCGTTATAATTGGCTGGCATCTTGATTAACTAACAGGTCTTAAATTGACTAGTGAGAGGATAAATAAACCAGTGGTTCTGGGTCGAGCAGTTACCCAAAGGACTTCGGCTCTGTGTGTTCCGTAACTGCGCTGATTTCGTCATGGAGAATGACGAATGGTTAATTAGCCGTTTCAGGCTATAATTTATGCTGAAATCTGTCAGTTCATAGGTTGTTTATCGCCACACCCGCATAAATTACGGGTGTGTCATATGTAAATAAGGACAGGTGCAGCACCAAGGACAGGTGCAGCAGCACCTCTCGTCCACGGCTTTATCCAATTTACCAATCTGCAATGACATCTACGCTCATTTCGACCAGGTGCGACAGTTTCGTGAATCACACTTAGAGATGATCGTAAGTCTCTCGCAATGTTCAAATCTCAGATCTTTTCTGAGAAGGTTTCATGAAGGTTTTCATGAATGAGGGAAGTGTGGAAGTGTTCCTGAGCCCATGCAGTGATGTCCACTACAGAATCATGTCTGTTTTTAATGCAGTGCCGCCTGTGGACACGAAGATCACAGCCATTCAACATTCGTTTTTGGCTTTGGAAGAGATTCTGGGTAGCTGGAAAACTAAGGGAATAGAGAAAGACAGATGGACAGGTATCAGTTGGTGTGGCATCAAGCATAATACAATTCTATAACCTTTATAAACCAACTCCTATTGTATGATAACTTGACAACTATTATACAACAGAAGTGTCTGGACAGCACTGATACAAGACCTGGTTATCTAAATGTTCATTCTCTGCCAGTCAATGTTCACCTCTGTCCTGTGTGTGTGTGTGTGTGTGTGTGTGTGCTGATGGTGTTTGTCCTACACAGACTCATCGTATTGTTCTCTTCTGGGCTGTGAGGGTTTGTCCTTTTGTCCTGTGAGCCAATACCTTTATGGTCCCATTTCTAAACATCCTAATCTGCTATGAGCTTTACCCTACCAGAGATGCCTGTAAACTTTTCCTCTGCATACACCAGTAAGCAAGCATTAACACCTTCATCTCCATCTATCTTTACCAACATGTACAAAATATGTAACAATATAATGTAATTAGTTGGCTTGTTTCATAAATCCATAACACATACTATAAAACGAAGGGCCGTGGACTATCCAGCTGACTTATAGAAAACACTTTTACATGTTGCTTGTGTCCAGGCTCATCCATCACATGGATATAGAATCAGGGATAGTGATAGTGGACCAAAAACATAATTTGTCATTCTTATGGGCAAAATTTTGAATTAGTAGTGTAATAATAAACTACCTTGGTAAATATACAATGTCATACTGCTGTAGGAAATATATCTGCCAGTCTATAAAACCATGTCAGACTGAATATGTCAGTAACTGTTGCCTAGTTTGAAGATATATTTTACATTGTTGGTTGCTAGTTAAGTATAATCAGAAATGCTTTTTCAAAAAAGATACATCATATTGACCCAATCACATGATACTTACTACATTCCATAAATTAGACATGAAAACATCTACAAGCAAGTCAGCATTGTGGAAAATAATGTGAATTCTCTCCTCTCTCCACTTCTGGCTAGTTTTGCTTGCGACTACAGAATCTAGCTACCGTATTTACTTGCCCATACTGGTGACAAATTTAGCTTTATTATCAACACACGGCTGTGCACAAACAACATGTTGTTCATTTACTTGGTCTTATATAAAGAAATAGCCACAAAAAAAAATCTGAAACTGAGTAAGTGGATAGCTAGGCTAAAGTAGATTCCATCAAGATAACTTTAGGAAACGCCAAGCAGCAAATTATTCAGCGCTGAAAATCTATATAATCTGAATAATCTTTCAATAATCTTTCATCTTTTCAAGACATTATTAGTATAATATTGTGCTAAGCAATTTTACAACATTCCTCAAATGATTGCCTTTGTTTCCACATCCAATCTGCATAAAGTAATCTGTTAACTGTAGTCTAAAATTGCCACATGAAAATGGGGGATTTTGCTCTGTAATACCTAGATGGAAAATAAAAAATTCTCTCACCCATAATGCCCTAACCAATTATATGTTTGTATCTTATGTTGTCAAGTATTAATGGACATTTTAAAATTTTAAATATTGTCATGTCCTGGCTATGCCCTTAGCTATCTCCGCGCTGGGCTGGGGCCATAGTCAGGACAGGACAGAAGGTGGTGCCTCTAGCCACCTCTACCCAGTTTGGTCTCCCCAATTGAAGGCAGGTGTAGATCATAGCCTCCAATTGGGGAACCTACTTATGTTCAATGTTTGGCCACACCCGGTGTGGTTCATTTTGGTTTTATGTTTGTACATACTGCCCAACGTCACTGGTTGCTGCTTTTGTTTTGTTTCTTTTTTCATTAAAACATGGATTACTACCACCCTTAATTCTCTGTGCCTGTGTCCTACCACCACAGCCGTGACAAATAGGCGATTGGATGGCAGAGTAAAATCATCAAACCTAGGATTGTGAAATTAGAATGTTAAATAAGCATTATTATTATTATAAACCCTTTATAGGCCCGTTACAAATGGTGCCTTATATTAGTGTTACCGACGATGGTAAAAATAATAATCTGGGTCTATGTCATCATAATCCACAAACAGGTCTCCGCGTTTCAAATGGCACTGTAAAGAAATGCACAAAATGTGCGATGTTGGCTTCTTTCTCTCCTCTCTAAAGGCTTTATTTATTGCCGTTAGGAGAAAAGAGAAGTATTAATTTCACACTCTGCCACACAACTCCAAATTCGACCATATTATATACATCACATTAAGGAGAACTCTTCCTGCCTGGATGCAGAACAGAGACAATTACACCTAACCCTGCCTGGTAACCAATGAATGCACGTCAATACAAAAGGTCATTTTCTAATAATATTCAATCAGATTGATGCATTGAGAATTCCTCTGCCCTGATTGAATAGTTTAAACTTTAGATACATTAATCAAAGATGATTCATCATATCGATGAAACATCAGACTCAAGCAAACTATTATGTAAAGGGCAGAAGGAGTTATTGTGTGACTATTATCTGTTGGAGAATAAGTACGCTATGATATACCTTTAGTGTATTTTTTTCTTTTGATCTTATCTAGATAATGTGAAAGAAAGGATTATTAACGGCTGCAAATTAGGAGAGCTACAGAGGTCTATGCTAAATATTATTGGTTCAATCAGGGTTGGGTTCTTGGCACAGAAAAATGCCCATGAAAGCTTCTTCCAAAAAACCCAAAGGATTCAATTACTGGATATGTTTGCCTATGTTAAATGAAGTAAAACATGGGTTTTACTGTAAGATGATAGCTGGATTGTGTCAGAAATGGGTATGTGAGCAGAAGTTGGAGGAATGTGAAGAGTGCTAATTGGGCTTAGTTGTTGCTACTCAAGACCATTTTGAGCAGACGTTCAGGCTACAGTTAGCAAGCTAGATTTGTCATTCACTTCGAGCTCTGTCTTTGGTTAAGCTACTAGAATCTAAGTTATTGAAATATGTTTTAGCAACTAGCTTTTTATTGCTGTCTAACTGTATTGTGTCTAATTGAAGTTATTGTTACATTATCTAGCTAGCTAATGCATTGTTACCAGATTCAGGTTGGCTGTGACAGTTTATACCTAGGTAGTTAATGATAATGCACTTTAAACTACTGTAGCTTACATAATTTATTTAGCTATCTATGTTTGTGTTTGACAGCCTATCACCATGGAAAAAAGCACCTGATTGCATCATAGCTTTATTCCAATGCCAGAATGGCAAATTATATCATTGTTCCTTCAGCCAGGCCACAGTTCGTATACATGCAATTTGTAGTGCAGACCAGCAAAGCATTTCCATTGACCATTATGGCAAAGAATCAAATTAAGGAGTGACTTTACCATACATCTTCCACAATGTGAGTCAGTAACTGCAAGAGCCCTAAATGTATTCACTGCATTTCAGAATAATTAAAATAACCACCTTACAATGGTTTTCTCTTTCCAATGCCCAAAAATGTCCTTGAGGGGTGGCAGCTGTGCCTTGTCAAGAGGTGACAGCCAAGCTGCATTCAAGGATTGCAGCTGGGCTGTGTTCAAGGCCCCATTTTCAGGCCTTGGTAAGGAGGCTCCCTGTGAATCTCTAATCGAACCCTGTCCCCTATTCACTTTCCTTGAGTCCCCTCAGTGTTCACATGCTGCTGACAAACACTGAGTGTAACTTTAGATTAGATTCAACTTTATTGTCATTGAATAAGTACAAATACAGTACAACGAAATGTAGTTAGCATCTAACCAGAAGTGCAAATAGAAGAGGGCAGGAAGTGTACAAGTATTAATTATAGTGTATGTTACAAGTGGAATGTATAGATGTGCAATGAAGGCAAATGCAGTACAAATGGCAATACTAAATTTGCACGGAAGGCAAATAGAGGAGGGCAGATAACTTACAAGTATTAGGTATAGTGTATGTAACAAGTGGGAAATGAATTGTTGTGCAATGAGGCAAATGCAAGTTCAAATGGCAATTCTGACTATGCAATAAAGGCAAATTGGAGGTGTAAGGTAGCATGTGCAACTGAAATGCAGAGATAGCAGCAATACGGTTCCCGAGGTAGACAAGTACATGTAACAACTGAAAAATGCAAATACAATGACTTCCATAGCGGCTAGGCACACATACATTCTTTGGTGTGAAATTGCGCAAGCTCAAAAATAGTCTCTTATGGGATTCCACTTCGGTGTAGTCTCAAGCGAAGGGGTCATTGGAGGTTCTAATTAGCCCCAACACCCTCACTCACTTTCTGGTGAAGCACTGTGCTGACCAAGGTTCCACATTGCAGATAGCACCTCTGAAACTGGGATGCACAAATCCTGATGAAAAGATGACAAACCTGTGGGCAGATTGAAGACTGTTTGGCATGGCCAGAGCAGACAGGCAATAGGTGAACACATGGACACATTTTTGATAATTATTCCACTTCCACTTTCCCGAAAGTTTAAAATTGTAAATAATAGGGAATTAATTGAACAACTTCATTTATTTTCAAGTACAAGCATTGCTTTGGAACAGATTATACACACCACTATTAAATCAATCTAAACATTGATGTAAGATGTTTTAAGAGCTGAGGTTTTTTTTTTTTACTTATTCTCTGCAAGTGAAAGCTGTTGTTCAGGATGGTTCAGCTTATTTAGATTTTTGGCAGGGATGATCTCAGAATGAGTCTCAGAATGATTAGTGATGCATTGCTCCAGAGAAACCTAAAGATCAAGATACACAGTCTCATTTTAATACCATTTAATCAAGTGTAAATATTCATGTTTGCCAAGATCAATAGGCTATGCGTAGGAATATACATATACCATTCAGAACAGCATGTTTTTTTTCCAGAGGTAATTTGAGGTTTACTTGATTGTCCCCAAGAGGAAATAATAGCTTCTGCATAGAGTTACTATATAAACATAACAGTATATTTAAATTCAAACTTTATGAGTTTATATCACATGACTTCCCCCTACATACATCTGTTAGGAGAATGACTCATAGGGGTGTAAATAAGTGTTTACATCTATTCTACTTATTCTGAGGAACCCTTTTGCATCTGCCTGAGGGAAAAAGATGAAACTCTTGGTGGAGTACTTGGTAAGGTCAGAGATTATTTTATTTTTCTGTTGTATGTTCACACATCACCTTTATTGATGTCTGGTCCAGGCAATTGATTTTAAGTAGCTAACTTTCCCAAAATCTGGCTGAAATGCCATAAAATAATTCTGTTCTCTATGACAGCCTGGTAGAATAGGAGCGTGACCTGTTTAACTCTGAAAAAAAATATTTCTTCTTTAACTCTGTTAAACTCTGGAGCATTTGTTAGAGTGGATCTAAATAATGTCTGCATTACTCGATATTGTGTTGTGCTCATCACATCACTTCAAAAACCTGTGTCTGTACTTCACTGAGATCTGTCTGAGCTTACTGGGGAGGATAGGTACATAAGTATAATCTTCAAAAACCCAGTTGTCCTGAGAATGCACAGAACTGCCCTGACCTGGAATCAAAGGGAAATTTTGTAACCCTTTATCGCTCGATACGTTCACTTAAATAGTAATGAACTCTAAACCCACCAGCTGTGAACTGAACCCTTTGCCAACGAAACTAATTCAGGAGCTACTTTCTGCAATTGGTCTACTTATGTTGAACATAATAAATTGATCCCTATCCTCCAGATGTGTACCAAACTCACTTAAAGTGGCAGAAATAAAGCCTCTTCCAGAAAAATCGAATCTTGATCCAGATAAATAAAAATTATTACCAGCCAATCTTGGACCTGGTCCTCTCAAAACAATTAGAAAAAGCTGTTTACAGGTACCTCAATGTCTTCCTGAAGACAAATAATATTTGCACCAGTCCGGTTCAAGAAGCCATCATTGCACTGAGATTGCACTCGTGAAGGTGGTCAATTATCTTTTTAAAAGCATCAGACAAATGTTTTGCATCCGTTCTGTTGCTTTTTGACCTTAGTGTTACCTTTGACACCACTGCTCACTCCCTTCTTCTGGAGAGATTTGAAACCCATGTTGGTGTATGCAGACACATTCTTGTCTGGTTTAGATCCTATTACTTAGAATGATATCAGTTCGTATGTCTGGATGGCCAGTCCAATGACAAATCGAAGGTAAGTTTTGGTGTTCCTCAGGGCTCGGTTTTGTGACCACTATTGTATTCACTATATATGCTGCTTCTTGGTGATGTCATCCGGAATTCTAGCGTCAATTTACACTGCTCTGCAGACGACACACAGATGTATAATTCAATGAAACTGGGAGAAGCCCCAAAATGACCTATCCTGGAAGTTTGTGTAAAAAAACAAAATGCTGATTTTAGGACCCAAGAAACAAAGAGATTTGTTGTCAGATCTCACAGTGAATCTTGACTGATATATGGTCACATCCACAAAAAAGAGACCTTAACGTTAACTTTGAACCTCTCGCTTTTTGATGAACAAATAATATATATTTCAAGAGTTGCTTTTTTCCATATTTGGAACATTGCAAAATATTGTTTTATCAAACAATGATACAGAAAAGCTAATCCATGCTTTTGTTACTTTAAGATTAGACTTAAAGTAACGAAAGCATGCTCTTCTCTCTGGTTAACCTGATAAGACAATAAATAAACTTAATTTAGTGCTAAGCACGGCTGCTAGGATTTTTACTAACATTTAAGTGTTTACTAAAGACTCATCGCTTCAGCAAGGTGTATGATTAAGTGTAGCCTGGCCCAGTGGTGTAAAGGTGAAAAAAAGGTATTGGATTTACAAGCCACCTTTGCTGTCTTTGCCAGGCGGGCTCTCATTTCCACTGGGATGTCCTCTCTCCAGTGCCATTTGGGGGCGGAGTCACTGGTTTAGTCTTGTTCCCCCTTGCCTTCCTTGTGCAATGGGAATGAACTCTGTGAGCTATACTCGGCCGTCTTTCAGAATTGTCGTGGTTTGTTGGTGACCCTTTTGGTCTTTTGCCTGGTAAAGTGTGTGGAGTTACTTCCTGCCTGGTTTGTCCTGTCCGGGATTACGTTCGGATAGGGTCACAGTGTCTGTGGACTCTGTCTGTCTCAGCCCCTAGTTTTATGCTGCTTTATTATTGTGCCGGGGACTAGGGTCAGTCTGTCCTGTCTTAATCTTAGCTACTACGCCACCCCCTAACCCCTGGGACGTTGCAGGGAGTGTCCAGCCCCCTTAGTACCTAGTTTTTACACTGCAATTATCTATGATTATGTTTAGCTAGGGGGTTACACGTGCCACTGGGAGAACTGTCCTCTAGCCAAAACCCAAAGGAGGTCACCTAGTTACACAGGATGGGGAAACAGTGTCTCCAGATCCGTTCACTGCATCAGTCCCTATTTATTAAGCTGCAATAGTCTATGTTCAGGGGGACAATTTTTTTTTCTGTGCATCAACTCTTGTTGTTGATTGTTCTTTTGGGCTTCGGGCTGGGTATCTGTGTAAACCCTTTGTGATAACTGCTGTAACTGTATAATCACTATGTGACAACTGCTGTATCTGTATAAATGCTCTCTCTAACTTTCCTGGTGGGCTGTTTGACCTTAGGAGAACACTTGGACCACGCCTAAGGGTCTACCTGACCCACATTACCTGTAGCTGTCCCTGGCCAAAGTCTTCCTGGTTGTGTTGCAGATCAAGTATCTGCCTGATGATTCCTGCGGCGATTGACCACACGACACCTGGTTATTGACTTGAATGTTCTCTGTTCATGCACAAACAATGACGTGGCCCAAAAGGTCATGTACTATTATGATCTTCACCTGAAGAGGACTGGACACCCTTCAGAGTCTGGTTCCAGTCCAGGTTTCTTCCTAAATTTGGATGTTCCTTGCCCAAGGTCCTTGAATTAAAATACCATTTTGACCTGCATTCACAACAACGTGTGAATTAGCAGACTCCATCAACCCACCAATGACCTACAGTTAGGTCCGGAAATAATTGGACACTGACACGAGTTTTGTTATTTTGACTGTTCACCAAAATATATTCAAGTTACAGTTAAATAATGAATATAAGCTAAAAGTGTAGTCTCTCAGCTATAATTTCCAAATTGGAGGAAGGGTTTAGGAATTACAGCTCTTTAATATGTAGCCCCCTCTTTTTCATGGGACCAAAAGTAATTGGACAATTGACTCAAAAGCTGTTTCATTGGCAGGAGTGGGCTATTCCTTTATTATTTCTTCATCAATTAGGCAAGTAAAAGTTCCGGGTGTTGATTCCAAGTGTGGCATTTGCATTTGGAAGCTGTTGCTGTGAACCCACAACATGCGGTCAAAGGAGCTCTCAATGCAGATGAAACAGGCCATCCTTAGGCTGCAAAATAAAAAAAAAAACATCAGAGAGATAGCAGGAACATTAGGAGTGGCCAAATCAACAGTTTGGTACATTCTGAGAAAAAAAGACCGGACTGGTGTGCCCTGCAACACAAAAAGGCCTGGACATCCACGAAAGGCAACAGTGGTGGATGATCATTGGTAAAGAAAAACCCCTTCACAACATCCAGCTAAGTGAACAACACTTTCCAGGAGGTAGGCACATCATTATCCAAGTCTACCTCAAAGAGAAGACTTCTTGAGAGCAAATATAAAGGGTTCACCTCAAGATGCAAACCATTCATAAGCATCACGAATAGAAAGGCCAGACTAGACTTTGCCAAAAAAACATCTAAAAAATCCAGCCCAGTTCTGGAACAACATTCTTTCGATCAACCTGTACTAGAATGATGGGAAGAAAATGTATGGAGGAGGCTTGGAATCTCTCATGATCTCATGATCCAAAGCATACCACATCATCTGTAAAACACGGTGGTGGCAGTGTGATGGCATGGGCATGAATGGCATCCAGTGGCACTGTGTCACTAGTGTTTATTGATGATATGACAGAAAACAGAAGCAGCCGGAAGAATTCAGAAGTGCATAGGAATATACAGTATCTCACAAAAGTGAGTACACCCCTCACATTTTTGCAAATATTTGATTATATCTTTTCATGTGACAACACTCAAGGAATGATACTTTGCTACGATGTAAAGTAGTGAGCGTACAGCTTGTATAACAGTGTAAATTTGCTGTCCCCTCAAAAATAACTCAACACACAGTCATTAATGTCTAAACCGCTGGCAACAAAAGTGAGTACACCCCTAAGTGAAAATGTCCAAATTGGGCCCAATTAGCCATTTCCCCTCCCCGGTGTCATGTGACTCGTTAGTGTTACAAGGTCTCAGGTGTGAATGGGGAGTAGGTGTGTTAAATTTGGTGTTATCGCTCTCACACTTCCTCATACTGGTCACTGGAAGTTCAACATGGCACCTCATGGCAAAGAACTCTCTGAGGATCTGAAAAAAAAAAACTTTTGCTCTACATAAAGATGGCCCAGGCTATAAGAAGATTGCCAAGACCCTGAAACTGAGCTGCAGCACAGTGGCCAAGACCATACAACGGTTTAACAGGACAGGTTCCACTCAGAACAGGCCTCACCATGGTGGACCAAAGATGTTGAGTGCACGTGCGCAGCGTCATATCCAGAGGTTGTCTTTGGGAAATAGATGTATGAGTGCTGCCAACATTGCTGCAGAGGTTGAAGGGGTGGGGGGTCAGCCTGTCAGTGCTCAGACCATTCGCCGCACACTGCATCAAATTGGTCTGCATGGCTGTCGTCCCAGAAGGACGCCTCTTCTAAAGATGATGCACAAGAAATCCCGCAAACAGTTTGCTGAAACCATGTCCTGTGGTCTAATGAGACCAAGATAAACTTATTTTTTTCAGATGGTGTCAAGCGTGTGTGGCAGCAACCAGGTGAGGAGTACAAAGACAAGTGTGTCTTGCCTACAGTCAAGCATGGTGGTGGGAGTGTCATGGTCTGGGGCTACATGAGTGCTGCCAGCACTGGGGTGCTACAGTTCACTGAGGGAACCATGAATGCCAACATGTACTGTGACATACTGAAGCAGAGCATGATCCCCTCCCTTCGGAGACTGGGCCGCAGGGCAGTATTCCAACATGATAACGACCCCAAACACACCTCTAAGACGACCACTGCCTTGCTAAAGAAGCTGAGGGTAAAGGTGATGAACTGGCCAAGCATGTCTCCAGACCTAAACCCTATTGAGCATCTGTGGGGCATCCTCAAATGGAAGATTGAGAAGCGCAAGGTCTCTAACATCCACCAGCTCCGTGATGTCGTCATGGAGGAGTGGAAGAGGACTCCAGTGCCAACCTGTGAAGCTCTGGTGAACTCCATGCCCAAGAGGTTTAAGGCAGTGCTGGAAAATAATGGTGGCCACACAAAATATTGACACTTGAGCCCAATTTGGACATTTTCACTGGGGTGTGTTGTGTTATTTTGAGGGGACAGGCAATTTACAGTAGTAGTGAGTAGTGAGTGTACAGTTATACAAGCTGTACACTCACTACTTTACATTATAGCAAAGTGTCATTTCTTCAGTGTTACATGAAAAGACAATCAAATATTTACAAAAATGTGAGGGATGTACTCACTTTTGTGAGATACTGTATTGTCTGCCCAGATTCAGCCAAATTCAGTGAAGTTGATTGGATGGTGCTTCACTTCACAGATCAATCACCCAAAACATACTGCGAAAGCAACCCAGGACTGTTTTAATGCAAAGAAGTAGAATATTCTGCAATGGCCGAGTCATTAACTTGATCTCAACCCGATCGAGCATGCATTTCACTTGCTGAAGACAAAACGTAAGGAAGAAAGACCCACAAACAAACAACAACTGAACACAGCTGCAGTAAAGGGCTGGCAAAGCATCACAAAGGAGGAAACCCAACGTTTGGTGATGTCCATGCATTCCAGACTTCAAGCAGTCATTGCCACCAAAGGATTCTCAACAAAGTTTTAAAAATGAACATTTTATTTATTATTATTTTAATTTGTCCAATTACATTTGAGCCCCTGAAATAAGGGGACTGTGTATGAAAATCGTTGCAATTCCTAAAAGTTTCATACGATATTTTTGTTGAAACCTCGAAAATTAAAATTCTGCACTTCAACTGCACCTCGTTTGTCTCATTTCAAATCCATTGTGGAAGTGTACAGAGCCAAAATTCTGAAAATTTTGTTATTGTCCAAATGTTTTCGGACCTAACTGTATGTCACATTGTGGTGTCGTGCAACCACAAACTCAGTGCAGCCTATGACTGTGACTTTGTGGCTAAACTGAGTATAAAAACAAAACAGAACAGTGGTGGTATAAAATGGCATTTCACGCCGCTACAGCCTGACATTGTGTTCTTCTTGGTCACACAGATTAGACCAGTCATGTCCCTTTCGCTTTACATTCTTCCTGTTTCGTGCCTCCGGTGGGGCACCTTTCCGCTCTCTACGACCCGTCTTTGAGGGTTCGAATTCAGTGTAGGGTTTGTTTACATTCTGAGAAGGTAATTACTGTCATCAGTCATTCTGTGGTTTGGGAGTGTGGCGGTGGTTGTTGGACTCTGGAGCCCATTCTAATTATCATTACTGTGGGGGGCCTAGCGTTTCTTGGGTATTCTTTTTTCCACCCCACTGGTGTTGTTTCCTTATGCTGTGACAATCCATTGCCCTCCCAGCTGCCGTAAATCGACTTCATTGTGTGTTTGGCTTGGGTTCTGTGACAGGAATTCAAAGACAAGGTTATTCTCAATACCAACCTTTGCTTATTTAAAAATTAAATCTCTGATCAGTCGATTTAAAGACTAACTCTACCCACTATCAATTTATGTGAAAGTCTAATGATACCAGGTCCTAATACAAATTATACCAACTATAGTAGTGAAAATACAGTACACTATTGCTGACAAGGCTGAAGATACAACCTTCATATATATAGAAAAATATATAAGAATTATATATAAATTGTTGACTAAGCAAGGTTGGTTGGTCTATACCTTTCAGAGGGTGATTGAGAAATGAATTCCCTATCTTGAAAAAGTCAAGGTTGCATTGAAGTTCCGCTGGACTCAGTGGTATAACCCCATGGGACAGGGACAAAGCACTTGGTTCACCACAAATCTCCATGCTGCACATTCATTCCTCTTGGGGATAGCTGTACTTCAAACAAGTATCTGCTCTCGGAATAAAGTTCAGTAAGAAAATAAAATACTGTATTAGAAATTGCAGCTGTGTTTGCCAATGGGTCAACCACATAATATTTAGTGCATGCAGTCAGCGTAGCATATAATGTTTTGAAGCGAAAGTACAAACAAAATTATTCTGGTGGTCTTGAAATTAATTCCTGCCTGAATAATAATTAATGTGAAGGCGGCAGGTGGAACCGTGACTCTGCAGCACCACAATGATGGCAGTGGGGATTGTTGAATACGTATTTAAAGAATGTCATATTTCCCAATGCTAAATGCACTTAAATTGTACCAACTGTCCTCTTTCTAGCATTTATTAGTAGTCAGGTGAACAACAAAGGCACGAGCCAAATAAATAACAATGGCATGCACTCACCATGTTAAGCTATAGGACTTGCAATATACTTTAATCTCAGAACAATCATTTCATTATATTTTTGGGTTGCATCATTGTCTTTCATGCTTCGGCACTGTTTCCTACCCATTTAAAGGAATTATTTTTGACCATATATGGTTAATAAGGGGCGTTTTGACATGCAAATAGCCATAGTCATGCACATACACTGAGCCTGAGTGGTACTCATCAGTGATTATGTGGGTAAAAAGGTCATAGGATCATTTGATAGATCCCACTTTTTATAAGAACATTCTTAAATTCCATTCGTAACTAAGCTGCTGGACAGGAAGGAATCTGCTCTGAGACAACACCATGAGGCCATTAGATTTTAAAACAGCACGAGAGTTACTGTACATTGTTTTAATGGGAGAAGTGAGGACGGATCAACCACCAAGTAGTAACTAATGATGGAGTGCATAGACAACCACTGGAGAGGTGTCAGCAAAACTGAGATGATTGTTAACTTTAGGAAGCAGAGGACAAAATGCCCTGATCCACATCAATTAAGCTATAGTAGATAGAGTAAGCAGTTTTCAATTCAGGATGAAACGGTGACGTTTGACATTCCACCCTGGATACTCCCCAAATACTACTTTTAGTAGTGCCAACTACATCACAGCTTGGGAAAGGAACTGAACTGCACACAAACCCAAAGCCCTACATCATGTAGTTAAGACAGCTCAGTACATCACTGGGGCCACGCGCCCTCCAATCCAAGACATCAATCCAAAGCGTGCCTGACAAAGCACTGCAGCACTGATTTGGTGCCAAACATATTCGCAACACCTCCTGGTCACTATTCTAACCAGAAGGAGAGGACTCATTTACGGTATCATGTACATAAAAAAAGATGTCCCTTATAGCTCCGTAGGTAGAGCATGGTGCTCTCAATGCCAGTGGTTGTTGGTTTTGATTTCCAGGGGCCTCATGTATCAATCTTGCGTACATTTCTAACTAAATTCTGGCGTATGTGGAAATCCTACGATTTTCGTGCGCACAAAATTATTGGGATTTATCAAACTGGCGTACGCAACACATATGCATACTATACTTCTGCGTCCGTGAACGAACTTAAGGTCTCTGCCCAATGATCGCCTACAATTACCCATACAAGTTAGCCAGATTTGGCCCTAATGACTATGTAAGAAACACACAAAGCAAGGTGGTGACCAATCAGAAAAAACTGACAAGAAAATATCTCATTATGTAAAATTAATATAATATTATCTGACATAGAATCTAAAAACATGTCCTTCTTCAAAACGTATCAAGTAGCCCGACAACCAGTCATAAATATTCAGCATTGCAAGACGTGTCCGCTGTTGTAAATAAAATAAAGTGGTCAGAGATCAATCAAGGTGGACGCGAGAAAGCGATTTGCTGCACTCCTAACCAGTGTCCAAACTACAGGAGGTGGGCAAAGTGTGACAGATATTTTCCCATTGACTAGCAAATCACTGGCATCATTGGGGAGATCTGAGTGGAAAAGTCCTAGATGGGGACACTGACATGTCACTGTGGGATGGTTGCAGTAAATGATGATTTACCACTAGGCTAATCATGACATTTCAACTTCACATTCAAGAAACATATCAATACAGACATAAAATGAAAGTGAGTTGGTCAAGCTCAGTTGAAGTCATGTGGGCCTTAGCTGTTATTTTCGCTACAGAACAAGTATCTGCAGTGGCAAACCAGAGTGGGCTCTGCAGTTTGGCACGACTTATCGGGTCGTGACAGCCGAGGCTGCCTTGCAAATGCAAGATCTGTTAAAAGAAACAGTAGCCTAGAGAATGTGGCCAAGAAAGTATATAACAGTTTAGAAGTTTTATAGAAGATCAATGACCCTTGGAAAGACCTTGTGTTAAAATGATTGTTTAATTTCAGAGAAATGCATTTTTCAGTGCTGCATAGCTATAGCATATAACTTTTTTTTTTTTGAGTAGGCCTATTGGCTGTTTTATTCGATTTGTGGTGAATAAGCGAACCTATTTTATGTTCTATTAATTTTCATTCTTTGAGAATTTTAAATAAGTGATTTCTGAAATGTATTGCCCATTTTGTCAAATTAAAAATTGTAAGCTGACATGTGTGATAATGCTTTAGCTCATTCATAAACACAAAGAACCTCTACTCGGTTGTGAAAATGAGCATTAAATCGGCATATTGCAGCGTATGGTAAAAAATGTGAAGTCGAATGTGTTGCTTTATGCACATGCACATGGGGCTATTGATCGTCTTGTTTTCAAATATGGATATGTATGGATATGCCCATTGAAACGGCTACGTTTTACAACCTATTAGTCCTAACAATTTTTGGATCAGCTACAGGCTATAGGGTTTTGTTGCTTGCTACATCTGGCTACATCTGTAGCCCATAGGCCTACGATGTTGCAGGAAAAAGTTTGCACATTCCTGTAGGCTGTTCACATTTCTATTGGTAAGAATTTTCCAGTTGTTTCAGTTGACATTCCTCTACTAGCTTTTCCAAAATAGCATGGTATTTCTCCAATTCAACCGCTAGACTGTGCATACACATGGGTTGAAATTTGCGTAGAGATACGCACACATTCCTGTCAAGTTCAACATTGATAAATGCCAAACTTTGCATCAAAACTAGCATACCCATGGTTTACGCTCATATTTGTGCATACCCATGATTGATACATGAGGCCCCAGGAACGGATACTGCATGAAAAGGCACAAAATCCAAATATCTTGATGGAGCTCCGATAACAGATCACTTTTTGTATGCAGGCATACAAACATTGGGTATAACTTACCCTGACTGGGTTTATCCCCTTCCACCATAACCTCTTCAGATATCCCACAATCAAGCAGAAGTCATGCACCAATTACAGATAACCAACCACCTGTCACTCAGTAGACAAACCAGGCTTAGTCTTATCTCAATCAATATATCCTGTGATCTTCAACGCACATCCATGATCCTATGTGACATAAGGCTTCAATCCGACTCCAGCGAGATAGAAAAGCCCTCAACGTCTGTCCGTGTTAAGGCAATGGTCTAAGACCAGCTTGTCAGCTTCCAGAGAGGCAGGTGGGGGCTGCAAGTCTTATTACCAGAGGCTTGGCTCTTTGGCAGGATCTGCCAGGCATTGTATTACTGCTCCACTGCCTCCTTGTCTTCATTCCCTCTACCACAGGCTATGACTGTCTATGTCTGATTTTCTGTGCCTCTCTCTTCATCCCTCTCTCACTTTATCTCTTGCTCTTCCTCCCTCTTTCTTTCCAACAATTCATATCCTGTTTCTGTCTCTCTCCCCTGTAGCTATCACTGCTCATCCAAAGTACCACATGATTAATTAACATGGATGATGAATGGTGTTCCATCAATTGTCAAAAGTGCAATGCAAGGTAGAACACACTCTGTAAAAAGTTAGGGGGGGTTCATGTCCCGAGCAGAAACTAAAGGAGCTGCCATTGAATATTTTTAATTCAAATGTATATACAGTGCCATAAATATTGGGACAGTAATGTCAACATTACAGTTTTTCTGTACACTCAAGGCATATCAGAATAAGATTAAAATATGAATGAGGCAAAAGGCTGTTTCAACACATTTTACCAACTAAATATAACAACACATTCAGAGTTCCATAAGTACTGGGACAACTGGCTCACAGTTGTTTCTAATTGATTAGGTGTTTCCTGTTGCATTGACTGTTCAGACTTAAAAGAGCTGAGAATGTAGTCTCAGTTCTATCCTCTGCTTTTGCTTTTGGAGTCCGCATTTGATGTCAGATATAATCCAACATGAAGACTAGGGAGCTGTCTTTGAAAGAAAAACAAGTCATTTAGCACCAAATGCTAAAAGAAAAGACTAACTGAATTACAATCACAGCAACAAAGTTGGGCATAGCCTATTCAGCAGTTGGTAATGTCCTGAAAAAGAAAGAAACCTCTGCAGTTGATAACAGAATAACATTGTCGGCTCTAGCCTTTTGGGGGCCCTAAGCATTTGATTTGAGGCCCCCCCCTCCCCATCAGTTTGAGGGCTCCCTAGCAGTCGGAGACCCACTAGCAGTCAGGGGCCCTAATCAACCATTTATGTCGCATATGCCTGGAGCTGGTCCTGCAGAACAATTAACAGTTAAGTGAAAAACTATCCTAAATATGTGTCAGTGAAATCACCAAGTACCTCCAGAATGCTGGGGTTAAAGTGTCACAATCTATTGTTCACAGAAGACTTTGGCAGCAGAATTACAAAGGATACACTGCAAGACTTAAAGTTACTCTTCAAGTATGGAAAACTCCCATGTGCTGGCACTACATAAATGTGGTGATACTAGTTGCCTTGATAACTATAATCCTATCTCAAAATCATCATGGGTATTTAGAATATTTGAGTCTTTGATAAATATAAGGTAATGTTCTTTATTTACTGTAGCAGACAATTGGTTTTAGACCTAGGCACAGTACTATTAATGCTACGGTAGTGAGGAGTATTAGAGAGAGTGGTTCGAAAGGTTTACCACTTAGAAGGTTACCGGGAGACAGCTAGGGAAATGAGTGCAGGGGAACGTAACCTTAGTGATAAATAAATATACATGTATAATCTGACTCAATATTCTTTGTAAACATACGCAATCATAAATGACCATGATGTGCTGGAAGTTCTTAGAAAAGGCAGCTAGTCACTCGTCACAAGCCAGACATTTAAAAGATCACATTTCACGGCCTACGTTATCCTCAATGCTCCTCATCAATCAAGTACAGAAAACCAGGGATCGTGTAACAACCCGGAACTCGGACTCAGACGGGATGACCGGTCTGGTCACTTCGATTTACATATGTGTATGTGCCTATATCAGTTATCATAAGTGCCCATAAGGTGTAGGTCGTTTAACACGAACCATACAGTAAAATGGCATGTGTTCCTGGGACTACACAGAATGTTACGATGCCCACGACTCAGGGATGACTAGTCAAAGTCATATGTTCCCGGGTCTTACCAGACTGTTCAGAGACCCAGAACTCAGGGATGACAAGTCTGGTCACTTCGACTTACGTATGTGTGTGTGATTATCAGTAGCCTTACGAGCTCAAGTGTGAAGATGAACGAGGAGTGCCGTAGTAACCTACTGTGTTTCCAAAGTAATACTGTTATGTCCTCTGTGTTGTGTGCTGTCCTTGTCTTTCTTCTGTTTCCTTCCCAGGTGCGGTGTGTTGCTGCAACGATATGGGCGTGGCCATTACCTCCACCAGCCAATTCCGAGCGGCTCATCGGCCTATAAAGTCCTTCAGTTTGCGTGTGGAAGGGGTAGCTTAGCATACCGTTTTGTTTCGTGTGTGAGATAGAGAAAGAGAGACAACATTTGTATTAGAAAGAGAGACAACATTTGTATTAGATTTAGGGTTAGGATTAGATTAGATTAAGTTTGAGAGCGTGTAAGTGGACTACTGGGGTTTGTTTGTACTAGTGTTGAGTTTACCCTCATCCTAGACCCCTGTGGAGTAGGGCTAGGAAGACACCCTGGGGTTTACATACACCCATAGGTAACCCACTGTTATATACACTAGGTTAGTAGCCAGTGGCTGTCGCCCAGTGTTATTGTAGCAGTGAGGTCAGAGTTGTGCTAGGGAAGTTTTGGATAGGCAGGTTTAGAGGTGTAGGGAAGTTCAGGGTCCTTTGTATTTGTTTTCTTTGATTTGACAGACCACTGGCATTGCCCTACTCCCGCCCCTGTTACCTGCCCTCTCTCCCTGGTGTTTGTTTTATTGTTTGTTTCATGATTTACTTTAATTAAATACCCAAGACATTGGGGTAAGTCCATCAGCCTGGTTGTCCAACCTCCTTTCTTGCACCCACTACCCCACGTTTTGCCGCCGTCACAGGGAGTGTACGAGCAGCGGGGTGTTGCGTGCGCCTCCCCCGGGAGGCGTCCGTAACAAATACAATTTATTCCAATCAAGTAATAAAGTTATAATACAAAATATATTTACCAACCCAATTCTGCATCATCCCATCTAGTCTACAAATCAACTAAGTATACCATAAGACACACTATAGCACGGTGTGCTAGGAGCTTCCGTTAACGATAGACTCCTAAATATGACTACAACACAACGTGTTGGGAGGCCTCTTTAACGATGACAAACTCCTAAATATGACTACAACACAATGGGTTGGAAGGTCTCTTTAACGATGACAAACTGCTAAATATGACTACCACACAATGGGTTGGAAGGTCTTTTTAACAATGACAAACTCCTAAATATGACTACAACACAATGTGTTGGGAGGTCTCTAACGATGGCACACTCAAATAACTTTTTGGAGACATGGCTATTTATCCTACAATCAGACATATCTAAAACACTCTCCCAAATAGTCATTACCATTACATTACCTTGGCAAACACAATGAACACAAAGGACAGGAACTGTCCCACTTAATCAATGCAAAATTATCGAGTGGACGTGGCTTCGCTGCCAGTTGTTGTCAGATATGCAACAAGGACAATTATTTCTCATGAAAATAATATGCAACAAGGACAATTATTTTTCATGTTCTTGTGAAGTTTGTTCCATAACTCGTACAGTACAATAAAGCATATCAGCCTATTCTGCCCTTTAAGGGGAACAGGGAAAATCCAAACACTACAAATAAATGTCCAAAATATTATGCATTTAGTTACACTCCAGTTTGCTCAGAGTTTCACACCTCTCCAGGTGAGCTCAGGAGGGTGGGGCTGATGGCCCACACCTGGTGTTCCAGATCTTTAGAGATGCAAATGTTATACAGGACCCCTGACTAACATCACCAAGGGTGTGTTGGAGACTTGGTGGGGCCAGATACGCCTCTTCACTTCCAGATACGCCTCTTCACTTCAAGACACTTCCACTCTTCCACAACAGACATTTCTCATTACACTACACTACTACATTGGTTATGAACAATATTGCAGAAGTACTAGATGAAAAATCTGACTGTTTAGCTCTGTTTATTGACCTATCAAAGGAACCGCCCAGGGTTAAATTTTGGGTCCTATCAATTGCGCTCTATCAAGACTGCTTAGTCTCAGATATACCGCAGGTTACTCAGGGTTACGGAAAACTGCTTTTGTCTATTATGCACATTACTTATCGAATATTTTGGTGCCTATAGGGCAATTCAAATGGCTGAGAAGTGACTTTTTTGTTGTATAATGTGAATGCTTTTTCATAAAAGTGTTTGAATATTTATGTTTTTAAAATGTTTTTATTTGCTGTAACACAGGGCTCAGCTGTCTACAGTCTGAGTACAGTATGGTAGTATGTATGCTTACCCTAGGTGTTCAGTTCCTGTATACAGCTCCGGGAAAAATGAAGAGACCACTGCACCTTTTTCTTTCCTTTCCAAAAAAGTTGAAAAGGAAGGTTTTCAGTGAGGAACAGAAGCGTTCAGTTTGCAGTGGTCTCTTCATTTTAACCCTTCTGTTCCTCACTCAAAATCTTCCTATTCAACTTTTTTCGAAAGGAAAGAAAGAGGTGCAGTGGTCTCTTCATTTTTTCCGGAGCTGTATATTGTGCATTAAAGACAATCAGTATAATACGCACGCTAACCATAGGATAATAGTACATTGTGTTCATCAATTAAAAATGTCTGTATTCCTGTCGGAAGCATTTTCTATAAATACTAAGTTGTCACTTTCTCTGCCCCTCCTTCTCTTGTAAATTCCTAATTCAGCATCGAGCTTCATACTTCCAACAGACTGTTCAAGGAATGTACGACAAAGCAAAGATAAGGAGGACTGGCAGCCAAGAGGGAATAAGGAACAGCAACAAACTGAAAACAAAGTGTTTTTATCCCAATTGGCACTCTGTTCCCTACATAGCATGTGTGTCTGTGGCAACCCCATGCAGTCTCTCCAGAGGATGGTGAGTCCTCACTGATCCTTAAGGAAGAGACAAAAAAACAGTGGATTTGTTTTGGATCTGGGGTCTACATAGAAGTAATACCAAGATGAGATGCCCTAATTCATTGACCATTTTGACATGAAGGTCTGGTTGTCAGGATGGAGATTGTGTGTGTTTTTTTACATTTATTACATAAACACATACATAAAAGTAGGCCAAAATACCACTCAAGGTAGAATTGAGAAACTTAAAGATACAGTCATTTTTTAACCCCCTGGATGTGTGATATCTGGTTTATATGTGCATAATCTATAATAATCACTGTCATACCTCAGTTAGACAGGAAATGATGGCATCAATATGGCACAATATGACTTGTGCAAGCACAATATGAATGTTATCGAGTGAGCAGAGGACTTGACTTGCTAGCAGAGAACTCAAATTGCAAAGAGAAATCCAATGCTTGGACTATGCACTAGACTGAACACGTGTAGCCAGAGTGTGGTGCAGAAATTGAATTTTTAGAACTTGCAAGACTGACACTGAACAAGCTTAAAATCAATTTTGCGCACAGTAAATTAGTGTGAAAGGAGATATTTTTCCCACAAAAGTTGTATTAATCAAAGGCCACACTGCAGGTTTCTGTACTCTCACAAACTGACCATTGCCTGTGCGTTAAACTCTACTTTCATATACATATTTCTATTCCACTCTCAATATACATGTCACTCTTTTTATGTTTCCAGCATGAAAGGGGCAATGAGTATGTATTTTTACAGTACTGCTAGCATAAATACAAGCAAAATGACCAGTAGACATCTGCAGTTTATGTTTCAAATAATATTTTTCTACAAAATAGATTTGAGTGCCTGAGATATTCCACATTAAAACATTTTTCGCTGGTCCGTCTACCAGTTTGCATTGACTTGTAATCTCCTTATACTCACTTTAGCATCTGTAGTGTAACATATTTGAATATATACTGATTCTTCTTAAAATGTATATAGCTTCCATTCAATGTAGTATCTGTGATAGCCTGATGAACTGCCAGTTGACAAGCTTCTTGGACGTGAGACGATTAAATAATAAATAGGGCATAAATTGACAATTACATGACTTTATACGGCAGTTAACTATTTTCAGGGACTCTTTTTGGCTCGACAGCACCACTTCTACTGTACAACCCCTGGCCAAAAAGTGCAGAATTAATCTTTATAACAAATATTCACTGTAGTAGACATTTTGCCTATAAGAAAATACAATTTATTGAAATGATATTTAATATTTGTTTGGTTTATTATTAAAACAAAATGATATAGCATGCTTACTGTTGTATGAAATTGTATGAATGCTGTGAAGGCCTTTTCCATGTCACAAATTTGTAGCAAGCAATTCAGGTCTATTTCACAAAAAACGGTTACTGTGCTGGTCTGTCCACAACCTGACCTTGTCTCCTGCCATTTACACCTTCTTGACTCAAGCAACACCTTACATACAAAGCAGTGTCTCTGTACTGATTGACCTACAAACAATTCTCATTTAGCTGTACAATACTGAAGTATGAACATTGATTTTTATTGAGCTACAACATCACACATAGCTACACGCAACAATGCCAGTGTTCGCTTCCATTGACCTAAAGCTCCATTTCAATATGTATTACTTCAAACCGCAGCGAATAACACAACAATCTTTATTTAAACTTCAGTTCTTTAGTATAGGAGTCTCATTTTAAAAACAGCTAGCTTCCTAGATCCTTGTCACTTAAGATTATATAAGTAGTGCTTGTGTTTTATCTCAATCAGCCAATACCTTAATATACCAGGAGAGTATTCGTCTTCCCTCTGAGCAAGACTTCTCATCACTCACCGTTACTGGGTGTACAAACTTCCCCTGGTGATGGGAATGAATGGCTGGGCCCCGGAAAGAGAGTAAGCCCAGGAAGATTTACTTTCAAACTCCATCGCATAACTCTCTCTCTCTTTTGCTGCCTCTACCCATTTCTCTTTCTCTAAGCCTCAGCCTCTGTCACTCTCTATCCCCTCACACTTGCACCATCTCGCTCTCACTCCTCTGCCTCCATTGTGATGAGTGAGCCTACGATGGGAGGCCCTTTTCATCTGTTTCCATCAGCGTGTAAGCAGCTCTTGTGAGAAGTGTTTCATTTTCACAGTTCTGATACTTCTGTTGTCCTCCCAGCTGACAGGGAGGTTATTTGGGATGCACTGCTGGAGTCCGAATGTTGTCTGCTCCCTGGCATCTTTCTCGTCTCCTACTATCTCAGTGATGGTCTAACCGAGTACGGCGAGGGATTCTGCTCAGGCAGCAGGGGAGAAAGATGGATGCAGCTTAGATACTAACAGCTGTATGGGAGATAGAGATGGACAGACATGCAGAGAATAGCAACACTGAGTAGTGATGTTAGAAAAACAGAGAATGGCAAAGATGTTGAATGGTGGTAGTTACAGATCAAAAGATGTTGAGCGGTCCTGGAATTGAGTCCCAATAATCTCTCCTGTTAAAAAAAGTCTGAGCACTTCTTCCCGTCCCTTCTGGATTTGAAATAAAATGCCAGGTATGTTACCTCGTTGTGTCCCCTGCCTGCAATAATCCAGTGCTTTTACCTTTCTGGAAGACAGAGGAAGTTGATTTTCTAGTTTTTTTCTTCTCTTTTTTTCTATATCCATTTGCATGTTCAGTGCACTATTCTGTGTCTGCTGTCTAGCATTCCTAACAGTAGGGCTCCTTTCAAAACAAAGAACACCTGTGTAATGTTCATAAAAATTGCCTGAATACCGAGGCATGAAAAGAGATCATTATTATTTTTATTAGTAAATGATTGAATGGAACGATGGCTGCAATCGCTAGGATTTCTATTGGATGTTACTTTTCACAACCCCTCCCCACAGCCAGTAAATGCATGTTAATTGTTGTGGTCACAACTTATTTCCTAATGGATAGGGAATATTTTGCTGAGAGTTGTTCCGTGTTAGTTTCCAACTTAAAAGAAAGTGGATGAAAATATGGAAGCAAAATGTAATTATGTTTTTGTGTACTCTATTTACAAAACTGAGTGAATTAAGCCGTTACAACACCTCTGCTTAAACACTCTGGACTGGAATTGGAAAAAAGAGACCTTCGCTCTCTAAATGTGATGTATTAGAAGTGAAGACATCAATGATTCTTAATTCACCTCTGATTTCAGTTATCACGGATAGGTTTAATGTTCTGCTTAAAAGGAATTGCCGCTGCATACACAGGTCAAAATGAGGACAAGAAAATTGCAAAATGAGATAACACTACAATATTCTGGGCTCCTGAAATGTTTTTGGACTTAAAGTAGTGGCAAAGCCAGTAGCAGGTCAGTAACATGATTGGATATTAAAAGATCATAGAGAGGGTGGGTCTGTCAGAAGTGAGGATGGGGAGGGGTTCGCCACTCTGTGAAAGAATGTGCGGGCAAATAGTGCAACAATTTATGAATAACGCTTCTCGACGTAAAAAGAGTTTGGAGATCTTATCATTTACGGTACATAATATCATTAAAAGATTCAGAGAATCCGGAGAAATCTCTGTATGGAAGTTACAAGGCCAAAAACCAATTTTTGGATGGTTGTGATCTTTGGGCCCTCAGGCAGCACTGCATTAAATACATTAACAGACATGATTCTATAGTGGAAATCACTGCATGGGCTCAGGAACACTTCCAAAAACCATTGTTTGTGAACACAGTACATCGCTGCATCCACAAATGCAAGTTAAAACTCTACCATGCAAAGAAACCATGTATAAACAAGAACCAGAAATGCCGCTTTCTCTGGACCAAGCTCATTTAAGTTGGACTGAGGTGAAGTGGAAAACTGTCCTGTGGTCCGACGAATCAAATTTGAAATTTTTTGGGAATCATGGACACTGCATCCTGTGGACTGAAGAGGTGAGGGACCATCTGGCCTGTTATCAGCGCACAGTTCAAAAGCCAGCATCTGTGATCGTATGGGGGTGCATTAAGTGCACATGGCATTGGTGATTTGCACATCTGTGAACATGCTGAACAATATATACATGTTTTGGAGCAACATACAGTATGCTGCCATCCAGACAACATCTTTTTCAGGGAAGGCAATTGCTTATTTCAGCAAGACAATGCCAAACCACATTCTGCACATATTACAACAGCATAGCTCTGTAGTCAGGAGTCTGGGTGCTAAGTTGGCCTGCCTGCAGTCCAGACCTGTCACCCATTGAAAAAATGTGGCTCATTATTAAATGAAAAATACGACAAAGGAGACACTGTTCAGCAGTTGAAATCCTATATCAGCAAGAATGGGAATACATTTCACTTTCAAAACTACAGCAATTGGTCTCCTCAGTTCCAAAATGCTTACAGAGCATTGTTAAAGAAGACGTGATTTAACACAATGGTAAACATGCCCCTGCCCCAATATTTTTTAAATGTGTTGCTAGCATGTCTTTTTCCAAAAACAATAACATTTTTCAGTTTCAACACTTGATATGTTGTCTTTGTACTATGTTCAATTAAATATAGAGATAAATGATTGATGACATCATTGCATTCTGTTTTTATTTGCATTTTACATAGTGCCCTAACTTTTTTGGAAACAGGGTTGTAGTTGTTCCGGGAGCTTTGGAAATGGTAGTTGACACCGTAGGTTAGATATATTCAGTGCTGGCCCTAGCCTTTTGGGGATTTGGGGGCCCCCTCTCCCCTACTGGTCCGGGGCTCATTAGGAGTCTGGGGCCCCCTAGTGGTTGGGGCCCTAAGCAACCGCCTATGTCGCTTATGCCTAGGGCCAGCCTTGGTTATATTGTGTTCACTGATTTTAAGGATACTTTTGTCAAAGTTTAAAAATATGGTCAGAGACATGTCGGGAGAAAGCAAGTGATTTGTTTGCAGCGCTAATGCGGTGTGGGGCATTTTTGCCTCTGTATTCCAGTACTTTGGATTTGAAATTAATATTGGGTAAAATTGCAGACTTATAGATTTAGTTGGAATCAGACAAACCATTAACAAATTGCAATCCCCCAAAATCTAATAATCTACAATAAAGTAGTCATGTTAATTACTTCGTTGATATAGGTTTTATGTAATGATAGTCTTAAGTAGGCTACCCGTAGACACAAGACTCTGGATATCTTCCTCGTTCATGCTCTGCCAGGTCAGTACTGCAGCCATCCTTGTTCCTGCTTGTTCTGCGCGCTTTGTCTTCCGCCTTATCTTCAATCGGTAATAGTCATGCTCAACTGGATTCAACTGGCAGATTACAAGTAAAAAAACATCTACTTTTTGGCCCTGAAAACCCCCTTGGTAGCTATGGAAGAGACTTGGGGGTCATTTTCTAGCTGTATGAGGAAGCATTGTCAAATGAGTTTAGAGGCATTTGGATGTATCTGAGCAAACAAGATGTTTCTGTAATCTTCAGAATTCATCCTGCTGCTGCCATCAGGAGTTACATCCTCATTGAAGACAATGAGCAGTTTCCATTGGCAGCCATACATGCCAAAAACATAACACCCACTGTCGCATATTTCATAGATCTGGTCCTGTATGACAGTACTTTTTTACTCCAGACCTTCCTCTTGCCATCACTCTGGTCTGGTGCATGTCAATCTTTGTCTTTCCTGTTAACAATAGTTTTTTTTGCTGGACCGCGTAAGCGGAGCCAGCCAAGATGAGCGAATGTCTCTTACTGAGTGAGTGAGAGAGTGACTGACAACCCCTTGTTAAATAGCGCAGTGGTTAGAAACGTGGCCTGCCATGCAGGTGTAGAAGTGGATGAATGTATGCTTGCTGTGTTTAGATTACAAAAGAACATCCGTTTATCCATACACAGGAAGTCCTGATCAGTCACCACAGACAAAACAAATTATGCGTTAGGATTTGTTCAGGATAGACAAAAAATTGCTGGCTACAACCTTCAGTAGCTAAGTTATAGAAATCCTAAAATAAAACAGTTTACGGTTATATTGTGACTATTTCTGGTGCATTTTGGAAGTACGCATACGTGCATGCTTTTTGAGGTAATAGCCTATAGATCATAACCCCTTGCGCATTAACCCTTTGACGCGTACGATCACTGTAGTTATATCTACAGTGTGCTTCAGGGACCACTCTAGCCTGATCACACCGGTGTGATCAGGCCAGAGTGGTCCCTGAAGCGTACGATCACACCGGTGTGATCAGGCCAGAGTGGTCCCTGAAGCGTACGATCACACCGGTGTGATCAGGCCAGAGTGGTCCCTGAAGCGTACGATCACACCGGTGTGATCAGGCTAGAGTGGTCCCTGAAGCGTACGATCACACCGGTGTGATCAGGCTAGAGTGGTCCCTGAAGCGTACGATCACACCGGTGTGATCAGGCTAGAGTGGTCCCTGAAGCGTACGATCACACCGGTGTGATTAGCTCAAACAGTGTTTATAACTTTATTTCCTCATTGTAATTGTTTGAAGACCACACTATGATATTAACCAGGTAGCAAGCATTCAAATCGGGACAAGAAGGGTTACTTACGTACCAACAGGCAGCCAACACTAGCAGTTATATTTTTCTACAATAAACATACTACACAAAAATGACTGATATTAGCGACTACTATAGAGCATCTGACCATGGTCAAAATCTGGTCAAAATCATTGTGTAAAAACTTTCTAGAAGTTACGTTACCCGTTTGTGGGCGCCGCTATGCTTTTTTATCAACCAAAGATAAAGAAAGGTGAGTAACTCTGAGACCTGATGGTCATTTACATTTGCCAGTCTTTCGGACAGATTTACCATCCTGGGAAAACTATGATTTGTCCCAATATATCACTGTAAAAATGACTATAATTTAAATAATATTAATAACACGCAATGAAAGCACTTGTGCTGGATATAGACACTTTATAGCGCATTTTTAAGTTTAAAATGATTGCGACCCACCGCCCTTTGCCTCACAATAGTTTGATCCAGTGCTTAGCAGTGACACATCATGCAGATATAACTACAGTTCGTGTGTGGGAATCTGAGGGAGTCTATTGTTGGTAGCTGACTTTCAGTAACTAGTTCAAACAAAGGATATGTTAGACATTTTTTACTTCTACAGCTCAATACAATAAGATACATTTAAAACCGTCACCAATCTTCATTTTCGCTGCACTGAATTACAGGTCACATTTTGTTAGCTAGTGGTTAGCTGACGTTTGCTAGCTAGCTACAGTTACACATCAACCAGCTTTTGCAGCTCTTTGAATTTGAGTCAGTGAGAGAAGCTTGCAATGCAATGTATGTAGTGTTCCTTACCTCGCGAGGTGACTGTTCATGTCAACCGTCTGAACGGCACTCAATGCACGTAGCTAACATGGGGTTAATCCAGTCAGTTTGTTTTCATGTTGGTAGGGTTCACACACAATAGCTCAATTGGCAGATCTAGAAGCGAACCGATGGCGCAAATTACAGCGAACCGATTGGGTATTACAGCACTACTTTTGTTGAGAAAAAAGCTCAAAGTAATCTTCAAAAATCTATTTTTTCACTGATCGCATTTGTCCATTACTAAATGCAAGAATAGGAATTCATAATTTGTCAAACTTTTGAGAGCTTCTGAATAATTATGTAAATAAATTATTCACACACCACCTATTGCCTGATAGTTAGCGTATGTTTTATTGATACAACAAGTGAAGTGTGTCAGTATCTTTTGCGCCGCGATCTTTAGAAGAAGGACAGCATTTTTAAGATTGGTCAATAATTATTCAATATAACAATAACATTTTTAACAGTTACTACTGGTAGCGGTTTGCTAATATAATTTAAATAAAAAATTTGATGCATAACTAGTAAGCAGCGTGGTGTTTTTGGGAAGGTGCGGATTAAATGTATTGTGAGGGCATAATCAAATTCTGGAACTCTGAGTGAGTACTGAAATCACGCACAAAAAAACTCACACTGGGGTATGGAGCTAAATCAGGGCCAGATGTTTTGTTAATTTGAAAAAAAATATATATAGTTCAAAAACTAAAGCTTGAAATTGAAAATTTAAGTTTTGGTCTAAAACTTGAAAAATAAAACCATGTATTCAAACTAAAAATAAGTGTACCAATTTTTCTTTCAGTTTGAATAAAATTTAGATTAAATTCTGGAATTATTTTGAAAAAATTGTTAATTTTCATTTTTCACTTTTATACAATAAGACATACAAATAAAGTAAAAAAACTTGAGCTGGACACTGAAATTACTGTAAAAACACCAGCTTAATGTGAAGCTAACGTTAGTTAATGCTAACTTTAGTGCTAACGATGCTTCATTTCCAGCTTTGTCCAGCTGTCCACCTGTTTTCCCTTTATATGTTAATGACAAAAAAATGCCACAGCGGGGATAATGTCCCAAAGTATCTATTCAAAAAGGTCTTACCTGTGCGCTGGCGCCAGCGGGTTGCCTTGGTGGAGCGGACGCCATGCTGACTGCCGAGTGAATACTGTGGTGCATACATTCAAAGTCGTACGTGAAAGTGGGAGAAGTCATTGTTCCTGCTGAACTGCGCAATCTGGCACAGTATATTACTCTTATAGTGTAATTGGTACCACGTGTTGTCCAAAACAGTTTTTTAAATGTAACTTTGTCACTGGCATCAGTTTGTTTAGTAAAAATCACATGTATATGGTGGATAGAAAGCATTCAGTCATAGTTCTCGCAGTAACACCATTTCCTGAAGGCAACATGACTGAGGAGAGTCTTCAGCCTTCTTTGTTAGGCTGTCACTCATAATTCCATGCCCCTCTGGGTTGAAGCCACGCCCCCTACGCAAAATCGGGGCCAAAAGTCTGAAACTGAAAAAAACTGATCTGAAAGTGAAAAACAGATCTGAAACTGAAAAAAAAGATTTGAAGCCGTAAAAGAAAATAAGTTTTGAATCTGAAAATATGAAATGTGGAACTGAAAACAAATATAAAAGTGAAAAATGAAAATTAATAATTTATTAAAAATAATTCCAGAATTTAATCTAAATTTTATTCTAACTGAAAGAAAAATTGGTACACTTATTTTTAGTTTGAATACATGGTTTTATTTTTCAAGTTTTAGACCAAAACTTAAATTTTCAATTTCAAGCTTTAGTTTTTCAACTATATATATTTTTTTCAAATTAACAAAACATTTGGCCCTGATTTAGCTCCATACTGGGGGGCCGTTAAGGCATATTTAAAACGCATGCGTGAAAAGGTTAAAAGAGGAACTGTTTCCACGATTCTCTTGTCTATTCAATTGACGAAATAGTCAGTTAATTTCACCTTTATTGATATTGTATCAATGTCATTCACAAATAAAAGAAAAACAAACATTTTTGTGCCATGAAATTAAATAGCTTTGGCAGTGTAAAGTTCATCTTCAGTCTCTCTAGAAATTGCTTAATTCCTATGACTATTCCAAGTAGCAAGTAGATACTTGAAGGTCTATTACTGGCTAATTGCTAAAACGGCTAATGACAAAAGCCATACAGTTCATAGATGCTATTTCTGGTGGAAGTAAACTTAATAAGAAACGTTAGTAAGTTTAACACAATGATTAATAGTGTCTAGCTAAACGTTCAGACTTGGTGTGAAGTTAGTGCGTGACAAAATGATCTAATGTTGAGACTGGCATACATTACTGGCATACTAGCTTACTGTATACAAAACAGTACGTACTTCACCATCATCAGCGAAGTACATACTTGTAGTATAGTATGTGTTTTAAGATTTAGCCAATGCTTATGATTTCCTCGTAGCTCACATAACGTAATGGTTAACTATTCAAATGCTTTTGTATGGACAAACAGTAATCTTTGTACACTTTAGTGTACACTTTAGTTCCGTTAATAAACGTTCTGTTGTCCACATTATTTCAGCAAAAATGTAATGGTGAGGTAAAAGTTACATTCCTGCTGTTTAAATAGCGTAATTGTTAAAGACACAGTCAGCCACATAGAAAACCAAGGATCAAAACCAGAGAGAGACAACAACATTCATCCCTTCTAATCATGGGCAGGCTGATATAGGCTTGCCTGGTTCTTTTTCTAGTTTCCAAAGCTCTGTAGACACTCCTGTCTTTCTCACAAATTTCATTTGGCACCCTACAATCAGGGGAGAATGTAGAAACCTTCCTGTAATTTCTGAATGGTTTATCCGCTATTAATGAAGATACACTCACATTACGTAGCAAGCAACATGCCAGCGGCCCACCAGCGGCCCGCTAGCTATTTGACGCTGCGGCCGCCCAGATTATCTGGCCAGTGGGCCGCCAGCTGCGGGCCGCTTTTTTATAGCACGTCGCGGTCAGGCCACCTGTGGCCCGCTTGCATTACAATGCCTTCCAACAATGCCCTGATCAGCAGCTTACCAGTGGCCCAACGGCGGTTAGCTGCTTTTTTGCACTAATCCCAGCGGGATGGCTCATGCCCCAATATTAGGTTTTATTTATAATCATCCGATTTTGGTCATCTCAAACAACAATGAACTGAAATAAATCAAAACAATTGATTTCAAGTAGTGCAAGATGCATACAAAAAAAACATGTGCATTATACAGCAAGCATACAAAATAAACATGTGCAAATTAATTGAATTAAATAAAAAATCTAAACATGCACAATATACAACTGTCCAGCAACAGATACAGAAAAATCACAGTATTTGAAAGTGAAAAAGTACGAAATAAACATAATACAATACTAAATAGGCAAGGGCTGGAATCCAAGCTTTGTGGCGTTGTGGTTTTGTGCTGGAGCTGTAATGACATAATTCATATTCACGGCAGAAACTTGTGATCTGGTTCTGGACAGCCTCGTCAGTGGCATCCCGGGTGGAAGGATTCTGCCTTATTGCTCCTGTAATACAGTAATTAGATTGTACTTAAATGGTCTGACATGATTCTGAGAAAAAGTTATAAATTAACCACAAGAATCTAATAGCCATGTACAAAATAACTTACTATGAAGAAAAGTCCTGAGGAAAAGGTCTTTAAAGCTGGCCTTGTGCCTTCAGCTCGACATTCTCTTCAGTCAGCCGCTTGATCTTCTCCAAATGTTCTGAAAGTAAAGACAGACAGTTAATTATTCAGTCATAAATATCAGGTTATTTCACCCTCCTCAGAACTCAATAAATTGCAGTGTCCACCAAAATGTTCATTCTTACCTTCATGTGCAGAGCTAAAACTTCCCCCAACCTCTGCCTTCTTGCCCTTAAAAATAAACTGAAATTGACAAATAAAATTAAAAGCAACATTCTTTAATAACATAAGTTAAGAATCTGGGTTAAGTGAATGAACCCACAAATACCTTTGTAGCAGTCCTCCACATGGTGCCGTGGAGTACCTCTGGTGCCGTGGAGTACTGTACTTGCTCCATCCTAAAAATAAACATAAAAGTTGGTGAATAGGTAAATATGGTGAAACCAACTAAACATTGCAGCAATTACCAGATCAACACGTAATTCACATACCTCCAGAGCTGCAATCCACAGGGTGTGGTGTAGATGTGCATCCTTGGGGTGGTAGGGGCCGACACTGAAACAATTTTCACTCTGGCAATACCCACGTGCGGTCTCCCACGTATCTAGGAAAAAATAAGGTTTTGTAAGCATTTACCCTGAAAAAAACATATTTTCATCCCAAGTTTTACATTGTTTTTACGTTTTCAAATTTACCTGGATGCTTGATGACTTTATAAGGGACAGCCTCTCAGGTGTCTTCAGGTAGTGAACAAGTTCTGGCAAACTTGTCGTGGCTGAAAGACTTCCTGCTGGTGATGCTGTGTGGTGGCCAGTAGTAAAGACCCCCTTTGAGCCACAGGTGTGGAACTACTTCCACACAGTCAACCTCCTCCGGGAACAAAAGTACAGAAAACATCATGATCTGACAGAAATGTTTAGAAAAGAGGTTTAGAGAAACAGCCAGTTGCAAGTGTTACAGCAGCATAAGACACACAGGCTAGCCAAGGAGCACTGTGGATACACAAAGACACACACAAAACACCTCAGTAACACCTCAGTAAATGTAATAAGTGCAGGTTTAGCTAGTCTAGCTAACAACAGACAATGTTACTGCCAAGAGTTAGCTATCGCACATGTGGATAACGTTACACAAAGAAACACGATTTGGCTAACATTACGTACCACTTCATATAAGTTACGAGGAATAAGCACAACATATTCTAACTTGTTGATACACTAAGAAACACGATTTAGGGGTTATCTAACGTTACTGTACCTGTTCAACTGTTGATATGCAAAGAAGCACAAAAGATTTGAACTTAAGGATAAACAAAGAAACACAAAATAATAAGCCACCGAACAGTTAGGTATTGCATCTCAGGCCAACACTGTTTTTTTTCACTTATTCAACAAGCTCACTTTCTATAACTTGTTTTATCGCCTTTGGTTTAGAACTTCTGGTCAGCTACCAGTGGTTTTGAATAAAGAATTCAAATTTTTCTAGAATATTGTAAACAGATATTGTTTAATACAAAACAGTCATAATGTTCTTACTCAGTAGCCTAACAACACTTAACGTTAGTTATTTGTAATAACGCAGATCAGAACTCACCTGTACCTATGTACTGTATATATATATATATATATTCATTTTCAGTCGGATGTCGAAATAAATCTTGATCTTCATCTGTTTCGGGAGGTCATCAAATTGTAGTAAAACAATTTCTCATGAATGTCATAATCCACATGTTGTATTGTCCAATTCAGAGCATATAGCTTATACATTACACCCTTTGAAAAAGTCTATTTCATTTTGCTGAATGAGACTTAAAGAACCAAGTCACTAAAATTATCTGGTTTTCCCATCACTACTTTGAAACGTGGGATTACTAGCTTGCTATAGCATTCTTTCCGGTGTGAGTATAGATGGGCCCTCCCTTGTTGTGTTAGGTAATGGCGATTGTCTCGCGTGCAATTCACATTCGCTACAGCGCCATCTACGGACACGGCAGTGTTTAAACACAGTAAAGAACTGTCCCCCATGAAACCTTAGCTCGGGAAAAAAAATATGGTAAGCAATGGAGAGACGGCTGTTTCTAACCTGTGTGTGTGTGTGTGTGTGTGTGTGTGTGTGGTAGAACAAAACGTTAAAATCTCTTAAGCTTGTGTTTACCACAGAGTTTATTTCAGGCATTTAGACTAACCAAAAACCAGCAATTGTGGTTCATGAATATGTTAATATGTCTACACAAAGGTGATAAGGTTGCTAAGCTGGCAACTTTACTCATCAATACATCCAACATGTTTGAAGGGCCCAGGGGTGATCTGCTTATGGGTGTGTGGGGCTTACTTGAGAGGATGTGAACATACTAGCTCTGAAAATGCTAGCTAATGCAAAATAGGAGGTGGTGTCTGTTTAACATTCAAGGCCATTTTCTAATCCTTTACACAAGCAATAGTGCATAAGTCTAACTCTATTTTATTTATAAACTACCGATGTTGACCAAAATTCTGTACACTAAGATTTAACAATATTAAAATAAAGTTAATACAAATAAAATCAGTACAAGAATAAAAGGCAATAGCATCTCTGCTGGAAGAAAATGGCAAGACAAGCAGATACAGTGAGGGAATAAATTATTTGATCCCCTGCTGATTTTGTACGTTTGCCAACTGACAAAGAAATTATCAGTCTATAATTTTAATGGTAGGTTTACTTGAACAGTGAGAGACAGAATAACAACAAAAAATCCAGAAAAACGCATGTCAAAAATTTTATGAATTGATTTGCATTTTAATGAGTGAAATAAGTATTCGACCCCTCTGCAAAACATGACTTAGTACTTGGTGGCAAAACCCTTGTTGGCAATCACAGAGGTCAGATGTTTCTTGTAGTTGGCCACCAGGTTTGCACACATCTCAGGAGGGATTTTGTCCCACTCCTCTTTGCAGATCTTCTCCAAGTCATTAAGGTTTCGA
>JACXGI010004689.1:0-52009 GCA_016801175.1 Esox masquinongy | reverse complement strand
TGCGACGGGCAGAACTCCGTTTTCAGCCAGCGATTGAGTTGCGCAAGTCTGCTGTAGAGCTCGTCACTACCCCTAGCTGGGAGGGGGCCAGAGACAATTACTCGATGCCGACACATCTTTCTAGCTAGTTTACACGCTGATGCTATGTTCTGCTTCGTAACCTCTGACTGTTTCATCCTAACGTCGTTGGTGCCAACGTCAATAAACATGTATATCTTTACGCTTATTTGACAGCGAGGGTCACATTCAACCAACCGTGAGGTAAGAGTCCTTAGCTAAGGACAATTCTAAAGAAAAGCCAATGTTGACGTTAACCCTCTCCAGCCTGAGCGGAATATCCTATTTCTTATTGGTTCAAAACCACTTGTTGTATTAATGAGTATAATTTGGTGTGGTAACACCTTATGTGAAAATATAATACATCTTAGGCTGAGAAACAGCCCTTTCAAATTGAATGTCATACAATAGCAACCCAGTCAGTGAACTGGTAATTGGTTAATAAATAATCCCTGGGGAAATGTGTATTTTGGACAAAATTTATAATTATTTTCCGCAAACAACTGCCATTTAATTACCATTAAATTGAGTCTTGCTTGCTTTGTAAGGTGAAAACATTTAAAATCAGAATAGAAATACCTGATACTGTTAAGTTACAGCCATTTTAGTAATTGATGGTATTTATCTAAAGTTCTACAGAAAATGGCATAAACATACTTTCTAAACTGAACCTATACACTGATGAGCCAAAATATTATGACCACTCACAGGTAAGGCAAATAACGTTGATCATCCAAAACGGGCACATGTCAAGGTCTGGGTAGATTAGATGGTAAGCAAACAGTTCTCATAGTCAACGTGTTGGATGCAGGAGAAATTGGCAGGAGTAAAGGCCTGAGCGACTCTGACAAAGGCCAAATTGTTATAGACAGATGATTGGGTTAGAGCACCTCTGCAATGGCAAGGCTTGTAGTCCAAAGAGGGACAAACCACATGCCGGCAACAAGGTGTTGGGTGCCCAAGGGTCATTGATCTGCGAGGGCAATGAAAGCTATCCCGTCTGGTCCGAACCGACAGAAAGGCTATTGTGGCACAAGACACTGAAAAATGTAATGAGGGTTACAGGTGGAATGTGTCGCAACCAGTGTTGGGGGTAAGGCATTACAAAGTATTCAGACTACTTTTTAATGGAAACGAGTAACGTGACACGTTACCTTTTTAATTAAAGTAATCTTGCTAGTTAATTTTGCAAATAATGCGCTACTCAATTTCTCTCAATGCAACCAAAGTAGCTTTATCTAGCGTTTATTCTCCAGTAGCAAGTGGCAACAAAAAGATGTAAAGATGGGAGCACCAGCACTTCCTGCTAAAGTTAATGATACACCTACCAAAGCCACGCCCACAGCTCCCAATAATGTCAAAAATCGATATGTAGCGTCGACTAGCTATTTGTACAGCGGGAAGGCTGACCTGCGTGATTCAGGCTTGGGAAGCAGTTCAGTATTTCGACTAGGATTACTACCCTCACATATAACCAATCACCGGGGTTGCTGTTGTGTTTTGCTAGAATTTCTTGCCTTGTTGGACAATGTGGAAGATTAATTAATTATGCATATCTATTATATATTAAGGATGCATAAATATATTCTATTTGCATGAATTAGTTGTTGAATCATGTGGTTAAAAATGTGGGGACTTCAGCTATAGCTTGTCCTCTTCTCCGTCAGAACTCTTGCCAGCAAATCCTTGTTCTCCTTTTGGCCCCAGGCCCAAATACGGGCATTCTTTAGCTTATGTGTCCTATGTTCCCGGGACTTGGAGCATTAAGATGAGAACCAGATGTTAGAAGAAAGGTTAACACTTTACATTAAGTCTACATTCATTAGATGTAATAAAATAGTAATAAATGCATTTATAACAGGTACTATTAAATACTATATAAATACTATGTAATAAGGGTTTATCGATATCAGTTATTACACAATTGGAACAAAGAGATGTAATTACAAACATGATTGTTCCACACGTGTAATTACTAATGATTTATTTCTCTGTAATTACAAGGTGTGTAGTTACATGTGTAACTAACATGGGCTGTAATTACACTTTTGTAATTTCAATGTGACACTGTTAACAATGCATTTTGAAGTTTAACCTTGTTACATGTAACTACATTAACCTTGTTACATGTAACTACATAAGTTCATATCACCAATGTTAGTCTAGGACACAACAAGGCAAACCCTATCATTATCTTCAACTATCTTATTTGATTGTTGAGCAGTGTATTTGCAGTTGATATTAATGTAACTATAATGTACCTACACAAAGTGTGAAATGAAAGACAAAGTAATGCTATGCACTTTGTAAGAGGATTTAATTATCCCTTTCATCATAGCTGCACTGTAAGTGAAATGTTTCAAAAATATTTGGTGTTCATGAGAAAGGGAACAACACTGGGTTTTTTTGTTTTTATTACAATCCCTTTGAAAGTACAGTACAAAGTAGAATCATTATGTCATTAGAAATAGCAATGCAATGTCACAGGCAAACACCAAATATAGTATATTTCATTCTGAAAGTGTTAATATTTTTCTCCATGTCAGTGGAAGAAATAAGTGTAGCTACAAAATAATATCTATGTTGTTACACAATGCAAAACTTAATCAAATGTCAGTTAGTATGCAGTTGCATTGTGATTACAATGGTATTACAAAGGAACAAGTGAATTAATGTAAAGTGAAACCAGACCGATTTAAACATCAAGTACTATGCAGTTACTATGTTACAGCAACCACAGGGAATACGTTGTGATCTGGGAGTGAAAAATGGGTAGCTTATGGTAAGTGTATTTACAAAGTAATGTCAGTGCAGTTACACGTTACAACACTCAATCCTATGTCAATTACTATGTACCTACATTGTAATTACACTGTTATAATAAAGGAAAGAGTGAATTAATGTGAAGTGAAACAAGAACGATTTACATATCAAGTACTATTTAGTTACCGTGTTACAGCGACCACAGGGAATACGTTGTGATCTGGGAGTGAAAAATGGGTTAGATTAACTAAGGGTAATTAAAAAGTAATATCAATGCAGTTACATGTTACAACACTCAATCCTATGTAAATTACTATGTACCTACATTGTAATTACAATGTAATATTAAAGGAACAAGTGAATTAATGTAAAGTGAAACAAGAACAATTTACATATCAAGTACCATGTAGTTACTATGTTACAGTGATCACAGGGAATACATTGTGATCTGGGAGTGAAAAATGGGTTAGCTTATGTAAATGTAATTACAAAGTAGTATCAATGCAGTTACACATTACAACACTCAATCCTATGTCAATTACTATGTACCTACATTGTAATTACAATGTTATAAAAAGGAACGAGTGAATTAATGTAAAGTGAAACAAGATCCATTTACACATTAAGTGCGATGTAGTTACTATGTTACAGCAACCATAGGGAATAAGTTGCGATCTGCAAGGGAATAAAGGGTTAGATCACATTAAATGTAATTAAAATGAAATCAATCTTGTTAGACATTACGCTCAATAAAATGTCAATTAGTATGTATTTACATTGTAATTACAATGTTATTACAAAGGAACAAGTGACTTAATGTGAAGTGAATAAAAGGAAATCAATATAATCCAGAAATAACTTTTTTTATTCTTTGTTCATATTGCAAAACCACAAACTTAAATAATTACACCTGTATAATAAATAATAATAATTAGTAAATAATTACACACACTTAAATAATGACAGATCCGATTTTATATAATTGTAATTAGTCTATGTTATTGTAACTAAAACTTTAGAAGACAAGCAGTGCTTGTAGTTCAGATCAGTGCAATTTTAAATTCGTTTTTAGTTGTTTTATTGCATCTTTAAGTGTTTTAAAAGTGTACTAAACAATAAAGTGTTATTAAATTTAAAATTTATATATATATATCAAAATCTCTACTAAAAACAAAAGTAGACTTACAACAGCATTGCACAAGTTATGTTAGCTCCACCCCTAATTGACCAGTATATATATATATATATATATATATATATATATATATATCTATAAGGACATTCACTTGCGCTTGCAGTGGCCCCTCCAAACATGTGGCCCCTCCAAAATGTACCAAACATGTCCTTTTTTTGCTCTTAAGGAAAATACCAATGCGAACCCTAGTCAACTTTTAATCATACACAACAATACAACAACCAGTCTATAGCCATTTTAAAATTATGAATATATAAAGAATAATATGTCAACTATTTTCTTATTTAATCACAGATGGGTTTTAAAGATGCATATAACTGAGATTGTCAGATTTCTCAGAGCGGATACATTGATTGGATGTCTTTTAGGAGTTGACAGAGTACTCCATTCTTATTTTCCTTACCCAACCAGTACATCCACTCAATGAAATGTAGATGTTTTTTTAAAAACTTTTTGCTCCGATTACCTCTTAGTCTCCAGACCTGCCCCTTTATTGCCTGCCATGCTCTTTCAATGTGTTGTGTGTGGCATCCACTTTGAGGATCCACAAAGTTGTTGGTGTGATTTACTGTTTGGTGATTGTAGCCCAGCCTATTCAGAGACCTGACATATGCTCTCCAACAGTCACTCAAAATGGTGGAACCTCTTCGCACATGTCTTCTGATGATAGGGATCAAGGTTTCCTGAGAACGGTCCTTCACCATTTTAAGGATTGGGCGTCATCTGTTGTGTTTGACCTCCAGCATCCCAAACACCCAACCCTCTCTTCTCCATGTTGGACCCATCCTTCCACGATTGTAATAAAATAAAAGGACATGCAAGACAATGTTATTTGAGCCTCACAATGTGCAATATTTTTTATGTATGAAAGATCCAATCAAGATACATGTTTAAAATCAGACAGTGGATGGTCATTTAAGCTAACAGTAATTTGGTTGACTTAAAAAAATCTCCAGTATTACAGTGTATGTCCTGGCGAGTACTGAGGAATACGTATAGACATATTTCAATTACAGGTATGTTATCACTTTCTATTAGTTCAAAAGCCCAGACACTGGGTTGCCATGTCAAAGTTATAATTCTATACCTTTCTCTTGTGCGAGAACTTGGATTCGTCAATCACAACAAATCTCCAAAGAGATCTGGATCCAATTTTAAAACCCTTCCTCCTTTTGAATCTCCGCAAGGCTTTGTTGCAAACCTTGAGAAGAGGTAAGACATTTTTTATTGATATTGGAATACGATTCAGGGGAGCATGAAATAAAATAAAATCTAGAAATAAAATCTAATTCATTATTCTAAATCGCCCTAAACTGACACTGCTCCTTCAATCTTATGGAAATAAACATGTTATGTACAATATGGGTACCATCATGAACATTAGTTAATGTATTACTTAACTGAACAAACATTTAGTATGTGTCTTAATTCAAGATTAACTTATTACCAGTTAACCAATATATACGTATGTAGATATTCACATGAGTAAAAATATATGTTCACAATTTAAAAGTTATTGAATCTGTTAACACTGTTTATCTGCATCACAATTATTTTAACTAGCTACTAAACTTTTCAGTTTTAACAAACAAATGAATCATTGTTAATGGAGGTACCCCTATCAGAAATTTTTACCACACACTGTAAGTTGGTCTGCTACTAAAGCATAAATTTGGTTAGTGAGTCATAATTGTTTAGTGTGAATAGGCAATTTGAACTATGACAGTGACATTGCTTTTCTCACCTTCCTCAGGATTTTTGTCATTCTGGTAAGCGTCCTTGAGCTCTTGGCGATACCATCCATCGCTTACTCCACCTCTATGATTTTTATGTGTAGGCCAATTTGCCAAGTCTGAATTGCGTGCCAAATCCTTCCAGAGAAAGTTCAGAGTCAACAATTATATCGTCCAACCACTTCTCCATAAGCATGATGTTAGCATCTTGTATGTCCATATCAGTACACCCTTGCATTCCTGTTTTGTAATACTGAATTTATCATATATTTTCAAACTCTGTAGAGGTTTCTGCATTCACTTTCTTTGTCTCTCTGTTGTAGAGTGCAGGAAAATGTACAAATACATCTAAACTCAAATACTTTACGAAAATAATGTCTTTACATACTAGGAGCATGCTAGATAATCAGTAAATAGGCCCCAGGTTAAAAAAGCAAACTTTTCCTTTAAGGATAATAAGCTCCAAACAGATGTTTTGAAAACTACTGCTTACTCCCATTGATATGTAAACGGCATAGCATAGCTATCACCCAGTTATTCCTATGCAAAACACCTGACCACACCAGAATAAAATTTTAAGTGTTTGTCAACAGCAAAGACCCCAGAAGATATCCTCAGAAGATACAAGATGGTCCTGGCAGCATACAAAAGGAAGGGAAGTATGGCTGCTGCATTCCAAACCGTGGGTGTTGACAGAAACACCGTGACCATGAGTGCACCACTAGCAGAGATAATGATTGCGGCACCAGAGTTCTTCAAAAAACAGCCAGCTTTTGAATGTGGTAATGATACACTGAACCAATATGTGAGAAGGATCAGCAAAAATGCAACAGCTGAGGTGAGCAATGTGATCAAAGAAAAGAAGAAACAAAATGCACTGCTCCCAATCACTTATACATTTAAGTGAACACAAAGTATGCACATGCTTGCACTCCCACACTCGGAGACATGCTTTAATCAGATAAACATGTTAAGATACATAGTGTCCTGGCTGTTTGCTGTCTTGCTATCCATCCGAGTTCACATACAAACAATCTTGCCCACATACATTGGATTTTACACACCTAAAACATGTTTTAATTTTTGGGAATATAAATTGAATATAGATTCACATTTTTTCTGTTCATTTTTTTCTGTATATTAGTTTGTAAATATCTTAAGAGACTAGTTTCATAGTATTTTTTATGTAATTAAATGTATTTGTGGTTCAGTGGTATAGGTCTTTACATAATTGTAAAAATACATGAAAGACGTTCTTCAGAGGTAAATGAAGAGACCTCACTTGTGGAATAACCCCCATATGTGTAATAATGTACCACAATTACATGTAATTACGTGGTAGTTCCTGTGTAACTATAATACTGTTACTACATATAATGCCACATTGTTCAAGGCAACTGATATACACATGGTGTAGAGTGTAAGCTTTTTTCGAAACGTAATTTTTCCTTTTAATACTCTCTTTAGATTTTAGGTTTGTGTGCTGTCTGGAAACGTAGGTTGCGATGGGCGATTAGCAGAAATAATAATGTTGTGGAAATGGAATGTAGTAATTACATTCCTCTGCCTCATGTTTAATAATGAACACAAGTCTATAGTGTAGTTTAAAGCCGTTTGATGTTTAACCTCTTTTGTAATTGTTTTTCGTGCAAAATAAAAATCTCGCACCATGTTTACACCTGACTTCAGAGTATTCTTGAATAGTAAATCTGTCCTCCATGAGTAAATGTAGATGTTACTACATTGAAGTGCAAGACCATGTGTACCAAATATATATTCACAATACTTTTCTTTGCAGGAACTACTTTTCTTTGCAGTACTGCATAGGTTTTTTTTGTCTTAGTGACTGCATACTACTTGTACTACATGGTTATTGATATTTTATTAACCGGTAAAATGTGTAACAATATTTATATTACCTTGTAATTACACTTACCATAATCAAACTCATTATTCCCTTGCAGATCACAACGTATTCCATGTGGTCGCTGTAACATAGTAATTACATAGCATTTAATGTGTAAATGGATCTTGTTTCACTTTACATTAATTCATTCATTCCTTTGTAATAACATTGTAAATCCAATACACCAAATATTTTTGAAACATTTGACTTACAGTACAGCTATGATGAAAGGGATAATTAAATCCTCTTACAAAGTGCTTTGTCTTTACTTTGTCTTTCATTTCACACTTTGTGTAGGTACATTATAGTTACATTAATATCAACTGCAAGTACATTGCTCTACAATCAAATAAGATAGTTGAAGATAATGATAGGGTTTGCCTTGCTGTGTCCTTGGCCAACATTGTCGATAAGAACTGATGTAGTTACATGTAACAAGGTTAAACTTCAAAATGCATTGTTAACAGTGTCACATTGAAATTACAAAAGTGTAATTACAGCCCATATTAGTTACACTTGTAACTACACACCTTGTAATTACAGAGAAATAAATCATTAGTAATTACACGTGTGGAACAATCATGTTTGTAATTACATCTCTTTGTTCCAATTGTGTAATAACTGATACCGCTAAACCCTTATTACATAGTAATTACATGTTATTTACATAGTATTTAATAGTATCTACTGTTATAAATGCGTTAATTACAATGTTATTACATCTAATGAATGTAGACTTAATGTAAAGTGTTACCGAAGAAAATATAAGGGGCCCCTCAAAATGTGTGTCTTTGTCATACCTAGGAACGTGCACATGAGTGTACTTTGTCTGTGTATCACCTACAAGCTTGTAATAAACTATTAGAATTAAAGTATTGGTTTCCTGGAGTACTTATAATTGCGAAATTAGAATCAAGTGGACTCAACCCTTGAAACTGAGAAGTGGAAAAGAATTATCCGCAACAACAACCAAGGTTTGATCCCAAATTATCCTCTGTTGGACAACCAAAGCTGATCGCAAACAAACATCTAAACACATGTTCTGTTTCTAAACACGATTATACTGAATCATTTCTAAACTTATGTGGTAATTATTCACCTCTGAGTAAAGTCATGACAACTTAATGGATTATGCACAGTATTGCAAAGAGATTTCAAATTGCAATGTGATTAACGTTTTCTTTTTTGAGAAGGTGTGTTTATCAGTGTACAAGGCTACAGCTGTTTTTTGTTCTTCATTGTTCACTGCAATGGATCTATCTAGTATTGAAGTCTTTACGTATAGGCTGTTGAATAAACTAGGCCTGAAATTGTGGAGGCACTTACAATACAAAATAATTTATTGGTTTAAGAGATTCTTGATTAGAGAACTAAATGCAAATATTGTTTCTTATTATGGTATATCTTTTCTTGAGATAATAGGATTGGTCACTCTTGCTGTATAATGTTTAATAATGTTATATCCTGGTGACTGGCATGGACCATGCAATACCTGACTATGTAATTACACAACAATCCATTAAATGTGTGCCTTCTGGGCAAAAGTGACCAACACATGAATATAGAATCAAAGGACTTATCTCAGTGTAGATAAATAACTTAATACCTTACTTTCTAAAGCAAGTAACTCAGTAACGTAACAAGTTACTTCATGGGAACTGTAACTACTAACTGTAATTAGTTCCTTTTAAATGTAACATTCCCCAACACTGGTCACAACAGACAACGCATTGCACCTTGCTGCATGTGGGACTGTATAGCCGCAGACCGGTCAGAGTGCCCATAATGACCGCTGTCCACCATCGAAAGTGCATAAAATGAGCACGCAAGCATCTGAACTGGACACTGGAGCAGTGGGAAAGAGGTTGCCTGGTCTGATGAGTCCCATTTTCTTTTACATCACGTGGACTGCTGCGTGCACATTCGCGATTTACCTAGGGGAGTGATGGCACCAGGATGCATTGTGAGAAGACGACAAGCTGGTGGAGGGCGTGTGATGCTCTGGGCAATGTTCTGCTGTGAAAGTCAATTTGACACGGGCCACCTACCTAAACATCACAGTGAACCAGGTACACCCCTTGCACACATTGTTCGGAAATGGTTGGAAGAACATGAGATATCAAGGTGTTGCCCTGGCCACCAAATTCTCCAGATCTGAGCCCAACTGAGCATCTGTGGGATGTGTTGGACGGACTTGAAGGATCTGCTGCTAATGTCTTGGTGCCAGATACCACAGGACACTTTCAGGGGCCTTGAAGAGTCCATCTCGTGGAAGGTCGGCGCTGTTTCGGTGGCACGCGGAGGACCAACAGTATATTAGGCAGGTGGTCATAAGGTTTTGGTTCAGCACTATCAGCACTAGATTAACTTTCAAATATAATTTGGATTTACATGTTCTATGGAAAGAGGTAAACAAGTTAGAAAATTAACAATATAATCCCTATATTAAAATAATAAGAGGAATTTTGAAGGATGGATTTTATAAGAGAAATTTTGAAGGATGTATGTGATAAGGAAAACTTACAAGAGTGAGGAACATGCAGGAGAGTTTTATGGTGGAGCGTCAGCTAGGGCTTTTGGTGGAATGAAATTTCTCTAAAGTAGCCGGAAAAGGAGGGCATGTGCAGCTGGTGGCTAGTTGGCCAGCAGGAGTAGGAACAGGAAGCAGCACCATTGTGGATGTAAGAGTCCATCAGGAGGAGGAAAAAGAGGAGAGGTGAGGGTGAAGTCTGTCTTGGGTGGGGTGTTTGGAGTTCAGAGACTGATGTTTGGTAGCTGGCAGACCTAGGGAGGGAAGGAAAACTGATGGACAGGCATCCTTTTGTGTGGCATTTAGTGTATTAGTTATCTACAACCTATATATCTACTACATCTTTTAATGCAATCTTATATTTTATTATTTAAAAAACTGCCATAATCAAACACATGAATCAGTGATAATAAAAGGTCAAACTCCAAAGTGTTGTCAGGAGAGTAGAAACAGAAACCAGGATATCAAAATCTTGATTTTCTGCCTGTCTGTCCTGTGTCTATTTGAGATTTTGAAGCTGTTTGGAGGTATTTTGTATTCTTTTATTGCCAGGACTTTAAGAAAGAGGCTAGGGAGATGGACGAAGGGCAGACAGTTGGCCATGCAGGGGCTCGAAACCCGTCATCAGGGGGAATGTGCGGTCCGGAGTCGGGAGTTTAGACAGCTACACCAGATTCCAGCACGTGTCTGAGTTTTTGTCCTGTTGCCCTGTCTTATATTGAATTACGATGGTTTGTCATGTGAGGATGGGATAGCCCCCCATGCAGCCTCAGCAGCTCATTGTCCAGTCTAGCAAGTCCCTCCAGGTCCGCCCTTTACAAGAGAGATTTAAAAAATGTAGACCTAATAGTACGAATCAGCCAAAGCCTTTCTGGTACCATTTATCAATATCCTAATCTGCTATGAGTCTGAGCTTACCATAGATGTCTGTGACCCGTTCCTCTGCATACACCAGTAAGCAAGTGTCCTCACCTTAGTCTTCATTCATCTCTTCCTAGGTAAACAATATGAAACTAAATATCTAGTTAAATTAGTTGCCTTGTTTAATAAATCCATAGCACTATAAAACAATGGGTTGTAGATTACTTAGAATGCCATAATGACTTGCAGAAAAATACTATAGTCTCATTTATCACATGGACACGTAGTGAATGGTAGATAAGCATAGAGGAAACTGAATATGGACTTAAAGGTTAATATGCAAAACTATAGGCAAAGTGTGGATTTAGTCATGTAATACTAAACTAGCGTGTACAGTAACAATGCCATAAGGCAGTAGAAACCAAACTTGAGACTGAATATGTCAGTAGCTGTTGCTGAGTTTTAGCTAGATATATTTTACTTTGATTGCTAGTTTGGTATAAACAAAATACTATTTATAAAACCAAATGTACATCATATTGACACAATTACATGAGACTCAACTTATTTCACAAATTACATATGGAAAAACGTTTTTAGGCAACATTTACTGGCAAGCTACCACTAGTAGAATATTACGTAGAAAATGAATTCTCTACTTTCCCTTTGCTTGCTTGTATTTAGCTTGCTGCTACAGCATCTAACTGGCTAGTTATAGTGTATTTACTTGCTTACTGTGGTGCTAAAAAAAATTCAGCTATTTTCGCTAGTCAAAGTGAAAACTTCAGAGGCCACATATACTACTGTTGAATCAATATATAGATTCAACAGTGTATGCAAGAGTATTCTTGATGAAACTGATCCTTTTAAATCCAGGTCAAGGACTGCTTTTAAAGTATATCCTTGGAATGATGAGAATATATGTAACCTTAAGAACATTTTTAGAAAAGTAGAACGTAACTGCAAAGTGACAAAAATACATGTTTATTACATGTATATGAGGGAGCTGCTATCATCTTATTACCTACTTTTGCTGTTTTACTGCTGTGTGAAGCACTTTTTTGCTTTGGGCTAGAGAAGGGCTATACAAATAAAGTTATTATTATTTGCTTCCACTCATGCAATACGTGCAGAACCACACATTCTTGTAAACGTGTTGTCAATACGGATAAGACTATTGTAAAGCTAGGTTTCATATGAATTGACATACAAGTAATTAAGGAGTCAAGTAGCTAGTTAGTTCTACAATCCCTAGGTAGCCAGACGCATTTCATTATTTTAAACATGGACATTAATTTTCTCTACGAAACTAACAATGTAGTTAAGTTAGCAAATGTCAGCTAATGTTAGCCTGCTGTTTGGTACTGCTGCTTTGTAAATTAGCAACTTGCTGCTACAGTACCAGAGTTTTTACAATAAGGTTAGGTTGCATTAGCTACCTAGCGTTAGTTAATGCTTTTCTAACGTTACTACCTACAGTACAATTTTTAGCTTCACTAGCGTCCTGGTGAAAACACTTATCAGTATACCTTCAACTTAATAACAAACATTTTCTTTCCATTATATATCACTAAAATAAATTATTCCATATTTTGGACTACATCTGACTGATGTTAACTAAATGGAACCAGCTTCAGTATATATCCTCTATGTACCCATGCTTTTAAACACAAGTCTTAACAGGATTCTCAAACAGTATGGCCGCTATCAGACATAAAGCTTCCTTGAATGTTTTTTCCAGTCCATCAGTGCCACCATTAGGCCAAACTGAATGATACTTTACTGCTTAGCTGGATCCATGTCCCTCAGCATGTGTGCGATATATCATCACTCTGAGTCAAACGGATCAAGAGATATCAACCATTATAAACGTGTTTTATAGCGCCCCCGTATGGTTGAGCTGAAAGTGCCTGCATATCTTGATTCTTGAGACTGTTTTGAACATGTGTACTAATGCATATTTTGCGATATGAATATCCGTGTCTTATTTATATGCATTTATGTACCAGGCCACAGCCACGCTAATATTTATTGGTCAATGGCAGCCATGTTTCTCAACAAAATTGTCTGGCTTGACTTGCATTGAGAGAGCTTGCTCCATCGATGCCAAATATTCAACTATGTGAAGACTTGTACAATAGGAGTAGTGTTTTGAGTGATTTTCACAAGATCCAAAATGGCAGAAAATCCAATATGACGGATGTATGAGTCCCATCAGCAAAATTATTCCTTGTGAGGAGATTGACGTATGTACCAACATTCAAGACTCTAGGTTACATGGGGTGGGTGTCGCCACCATGAGGCCAATTTGCAAGGCATTGCATCAGAAGTTGTGGCCATTGGGCTTGTACCACCATGTAAATTGTGGACCCATTGCAACCTTTTATCTCACAGGAATTTGCATTTTTCATAAAAAATGGGAGAATAATAATAAATAGAGCTGCAAGCAGCAATTAAGCAGTCCAAGCTATAAGAATACCATACGAGGCTAGGCCTGTTTGTGTTCAAGATTAATATGATTTTCTGGAATAGCCCCCCAAATGGCCAATTTGCGCCACCTTGTCATACCAATGATGCATACCAAATTTGGTGAGAATCGGTGAAACGGTTGTGAAAATATATGCTTTCACTTCCTGTGAAATTGTAGGACTCAGAAAGTTGTTTACATATGAGATCTGCTGTGTTTGAAATGTCTAATTTTGTTAATAGTTATTGATGGGCAGTATCCACAGATGCTATTTGTGAAGTTTCTTCGAAATGGCACGAATGGGCTAGGCCTAGGGCTACTTCTCAGAAAATTCTAAATAGTGGGAATTGTAGTCAGACAGAAATCAAAACAGCATTTGCAAATTTGTACAGCACCTGTTTCCACATTATATTATACCAGGTTTATGTCTGTACCACAATTGGGGAAAAAGCCGTGAGCATTTGAAAATTTCATCTTTGGCCGATAGGTGGCGCTAGAAGCACCGGACTATGAGTGGGGCGAAGTAGTCATGAGTCACAGTGGCAACTTGATCTGATCATGTTAAACGCATAGCTTTTTGCACTTTTATGTCAACTGACCAGATTGGGTGGGTGCTATTCAGATGTCTTTCATGATCGGTCTTGAGAAATACACTGACTGGACAACAAAAAGAAGTTGCACACTCTAATATTTCGTTGGACTGCCTTTAGCTTTTGTTTTGGCGTGCATTCGCAGTGACATTTTTTAAACAACGTTATGCAATGTCACATCATAAATTTCCATCAGGTGTTGCACACGTTTTTGGCTGAGATCTTGTATTGACAACAGGAGAGCCAAGCCACTCCGTAAAGTCTTCTCCAGCACATCCCAAAGACTTTCAATGGGGCTAAGGTCAGGAAGAAAAAATTAATTGATGGGATAACCTGGTCGTTCAGTACATTTAGGTACTCAGCTGACTTCATTTTATTGCCAAATAAAGTTGCTGAGTTTAGACCTAACTAAATGAAGCAACCCCAGATCACAATACTGCCTCCAGAGGCTTGTACAGTAGGCTCTATGCATGATGCGCTTTCCTTCTTATCCTGACACACCCATTGCTCTGGAATTGTCTGGACTCATTAGTCCGCATGACCTTTCTCCATTGCTCCAGAGTCCAATCTTGACGGTTCAAAGTTGAAGGTTTTCTTCCAGGTTTTAATAATGTTTATTTGAATTTTCATACAATAAATGTTGTAAAAAGAAGAGTATCGTTCTTAAAAGGAATCCAAATGGCATTTGGGTCAACCAATATAATCCACATTTGTTGCGCACATGGAATGCAAATATGGATATTCAGTATGTGACAGATGCCTTCAGCTGTGTTGTGTACATTCTAAGTTATGTGACAAAGGCAGAGAAAGAAATGGGACTGTTGCTTGAACGCACTCAGAAGGAAAGTTATAATGGTAACATTGATGCTAAACAGGCAATGAAGCAACTTGGGAGTGTTTATCTGCACAACAGAGAAGTCTGTGCACAAGAGGCTGTGTATCGGTTAACAAACATGCACTTGAAGGAATGCTCTTGCAAAGTACAATTTATTCCTGTTGGACTAAATCCGGTTAAAATGAGTTTGCCTTTGAATGTGTTCCAAAAGAAAACTCAGTATGAATCTGATGATGATGATACACATTTGTGGATGACAAGTTTAGTGGACAGATATAAGAACAGACCGTGTACATATGAATTTGAAAATGTATGCCATGCAAGTTTTGGTTCAGAATATAGAGTATTATTCAAGTCAGAGGTCCCTACAAACAGAGGGGAAAAAAGTGGAATAATTCAACTGAGAAATAATTTTGGATATGTGAAAAAAAGGGCACGAACAAAACCTGCACTGGTTAAATATCCACGGTTTTCACACACAAAAGATCCTGAGAAATACTCTCATTCTCTCCTACAACCTTTCTTGCCATACTATGAGGACTGTCAGTTGAAACCGCTGCAATTTCAGTCATTTGAGGATTTTTACAGATGTGGTGCAGTAACGTGGTGGAGACTTACAAACTGCAGAATCAATCGTTAAGGCCAACAAAAGCATTTTTGAAAAGGAAAGCGAGAAAATAGACGAAGCTCAACAACTGTTGGCAGAAATTGATGAACTGGATGATGCGTGGGCCCAGATATGTCCTGAGACAGAAAAAGAATGCCTTGAGTGTCTTGAGCTAAGAGATGAGGTGGTCATTGATGAACATGATGCTGATGAAAATATCCCTGATCTTACCGGACAACCTCAAACTGCTTGGACTATTGAAACTAATAATGCCACAATGTCAAGAGAGGATGCCTTGCATTTACTGCGATCATTGAATGAGTAGCAATCTAACATTTTCTATAAGATTCGTGAGTGGTGTCCAGCAAAAATGAGTGGTAAAAACCCTGAACCATTTAAAGTGTTTGTTACTGGTGGAGCAGGTACAGGAAAAAGCCATTTAATTAAAGCTATACATTATGAATCAACCAGACTTTTGTCTCAAATGTCAAACAATCTTGATGACATCACGGTGGTTTTAACAGCTCCAACAGGTGTGGCTGCATATAACATTGGTGCTGCAACCATTCATAACACGTTATCAATCAGTGCAAATACCAGACTGCCATACCAACCTCTTTGTGATGAGAAAATCAACTCTTTGCATACTAAATTTAGCAATTTACAAATATTAATCATTGTTGAAATCTCTATGGTTGATCATCGCCTTTTAGCCTACATTCATGGGAGACTGCGTCAAATTAAAAAGACTGGTGACTATTCCCTATTTGGAAAGGTAAGCATTATTGCAGTCGGTGATTTCTATCAATTGTCACCTGTGAAAGGAACCGCTCTGTATGCTGATTCAAAAACAGTTAACTTATGGGATAATCATTTTGAAATGGCCCTGTTGACTAAAGTAGTCAGACAACAGAATGATGCTATCTTTGCTGAGATGCTGAATCGCCTACGAGTACGTAAAGAAAAGGAGAAGCTAAGTCCCAGTGATATCCAAATGCTGAAACAGCGTGAAACTGGAGAGCCATCTATTGCACTTCACATATTTGCCACAAACAGTGAAGTTGACCAATACAATATTGAGAGACTACATGAGTGTTGCCCTGATGCCATCACCACTGACACTCAGGATTTTAACAGAAATCCAAAAACTGGAAGAATGGAAAGGAAAGTTGGACAACATACAAAAGTTTTCAATTCATCTCTATCAAAATGTGTTTCGATAGGTATTGGTGCTCGAGTAATGCTAAAGAAAAATATTGATGTTTCTGATGGTCTTGTAAATAGAGCATTCGGTACAGTAGCTAAGATATCAACTAAAATGGATAGTGATGATGACTTCCCCTCTGATATTCATGTAGTGTTTGATGATCCAACGGTTGGAAAAATCCAAAGATCCAGAACACGCCAAACATTGTTTGAAAATGCTACAGTAATAAAGCTACAGGAAGATCAAGTGACAAATGACGGGGGCATTAGACGTCAGTTTCCCCTTAGATTGGCATGGGCCTGCACAATTCACAAAGTACAAGGGCTGACCGTGGACAAAGCTGTTCTTTCACTTGCCAAAATCTTTGCTGCAGGACAAGCATATGTTGCATTGAGTCGAGTAAGAAACCTCACTGGACTAATTATTAATGATTTCAAAGAGTCTACCATATTTTCCAATGAAAAAATTGAAGAAGTTATTAACACCATGCCTGAATTCATTTTGGAAGAGGACAGATTCAGAAAGCCGTCTAAATTCACTGTAGCGCTTCACAATGTTCAGAGTCTAAATGCTCACTTTCTGGATCTTCAAGCACATAAGTGGTTGATGAGTGCTGATTGCATTTGTTTAACAGAAACATGGTTATGTTCAGACAATAAGGAAAAGGCACCACAGTTGCCAGGTTTCTTGAGAACCCAAGACCTAATTGTTATGATAACAGTCAACCCATTTTTACTAAATTAAACCAACAGACAAGAGGCGGAATTGGAATATATTTTTCTGAAAAAACCATGGCTGATGTTCAAGTTCCACAGATTTGTAAATTAGAGTGTTTCTATTTTGCTGCGCCACATTTTGGTTTTACCGCTGCTGTTTTGTACAGACCTAATTCTTATACAATTGATATCTTTCGACAGCAGCTCCTGAATGTAATTTCAGACCTGGAAAGACATCCTGGTACAAAAGTTGTTATGGGAGACTTCAATGAAGACATTTTTATATCATCTACCATTGCAAATTTAATGGAACAACATGGATACATCCAGGGTGTACACAAAGCAACAACTGAGAAAGGTACTTTACTTGATCATGTGTATGTAAAAGATGGAGATGAGGTCAGTGTTGAAGTGGTGCTGACATACTACAGCTTTCATGATGCCATCATTATTTCAATAAATTAAATTTGCACAGTGAATTATGATATGGATATGGATATAGCGTCTGTCCTCTAATATGGGTGGGGGGCAGAGAGGTAGCATAACTCTGGACGGCTCTCTGTGGGTAGCCAGCAATCTCAACATAGGAAAAGACACATTACTTATGTATGTATTTGTAAATAGCAATTATGTTATACTTTTATCAGTTAATTTATTTATTTATGTATATATTTGATGTTCATTTATGTATATATTTGAGTCTGTTGCTGAGTAATATCAGTTTCTTGGTATATTCATTGTGGTCAACTACCTTACAGTCATATCAGTTTTTGATTTATTTATAGTGGTTCACATTTACAATGTTTGAACCACATTATTTGTTTGTTCACACAATTATTTGTTTTTTGCAAGCAATTAATCAATTTTTTGGGATTTGTGATAATCTACTATTCCATACTTCATGCTACACTTCCAACTCTACTGTGAAATCATGTAACTTTGACACTTGCTACTGCAGAAATAATTACTATGGTTACTGGCACAGATTATATATTCTCAAAGGAATCTCAAATCTTTGTTTTAATCTTTTTTATTTATTTATGAAGCACTTTTCAAAATCAAGTTACAAAGTACTACACAATTGCATTTAAATCAAAACATCAAATTAATGTATTAGGTAGTCTCGACCTTTGATCTAAACCATTTATTATTTTAATAATCTGTGTTACCTATGTTGAGATTGCTGGCAGGAGGGATGTTTATTTAGCAATTTGTTTGTTTAACTTCCTGTATGTCTTTTATTTGACATTTCTTTAGTTTTACTACTTCACTATAAAGTTGTCATTTCACATTACCCCAAAAACACGGGTTGGGATCAGGCAATCTCTTTCCAAAAACGCCAGGATCTCACAGCATCTCAATTCACCAGCTGTGGTAAAAAATTTGTTTCTATTTCATCAACACTACATCGGCATATTAATGTCACTAAAACTCGGACCACAAACATATGTCTACCAGTAGAGACAAATTGTTTTAACCTAGACACTTTATTTTTGACCCTTTCATGTGAACATTCATATGGACCTTTTACATTTTTTTTAGTGTTTTTGTTGTTCATGTCTTTTAGCTATTTGTACTATTCCTGGATAAAACGCAAGAAGAACAACCGGCAAAAATCATCCAGAGACTATTTATACATCATATTTATAAATGTTTCTCTGTTCAAAACAACAGCGAGTATCTAAGACATGGCTGGACATGTTGAACACCTACTACAGGACTAGTCTTAACAATGTAAGTATGAACTTTGTTCACATTACATTCTACTGTTGTCATTAACATGAATCAAGCTATCAAGCCCACCTGTATAATTTGCATTGTTCTAATTTTTAACTATTTCAGACCCAGAATATCACACGGTCCACAGTTCCTGGAAACCATCATCACCAAGGACCTCAAGTGTGAGCTGAACAAAAGCTTCCTCACCAAGAAGGCACAACTGTGCTGACACTGCCGAGGGCAAACTGGAGCACATCAGTCAAGTGAATGCTTAGAGGGTGATCGGCTGGAAGTTGCCAACCCTCCAGGATCTGCACATTTCCAGGACCCAAAGCAGGCAGGAAACATTGTGGCTTAAACCTCCCACCAAGGACAAGTCTTTGAACCACTGCCCTCCAGCAATAAAACTGAAGTCCTTCAGGACCAAATCCAAACAACACAATAACAGTTTCTTCCCAACTGCAACTGGCCTCATCAACAAGGCTTGAGTCCCAAACTGACAATGACTGTAATCCTGAACCCCCCCTGACACCAAAGACTAATTTAGCTCCAGTGTCGCTTCTCTAAAATGTCACTATGATTGAAAACATGTACATTACCTAATGTTTACAATTTTTATTTTTGTTATTTTGAGGTAATCTTATTGAAGTATTTTTCACAACAGTAACAAGTTCGTAAATCATAATAATTATTGTAAAGACCAATAAAAAGATCATTTTTATGAAATTAATCAGCAGTCATGGACCTATAAAAAACAACGCAGCGATTGTAATGTTGGACAACAAATTGTCGTTTCGACAATATACTAGCTGCCAACCGTTCGAATGAACAAATCAATAAAAGGACTTGCGAGTCCCGAGTCACTAAAAATAATCGAATTGTTCGCGAACGGCACATCACTACTAGTTTGTAGGCCTACTTGCTAATCTGTTCTCAAGCATGGTTGAACACACAAATATTCTTCACTAGCTTTAGAGCTGAGAAACCTTTTACAGTGGCGTTTGCCAACGTGTAGCTCCCCTCATTAACAAACGCAAGGCTCGAGGTTTGATTAGAAAAGTGTTTTATTCCTCAATTGAACCAACCCGTGAAAACTAGTTAAAAAAGAAAGTAAATAAAATTATAAAAAACGATATACATACATACATGCATGTTGTGTTTAGTATTCAAAATTGAATCCACAATTCACATTACTGCTGTATAATACAAGATGCTGTTTCTCCCACTACCACAGTACTACAGCGCCATCTGCTGAACTGTTGTTCAACTTTCGCTAAAACTATACTACAATAATCACAATTCATTTTGTTGTTTCTCTCACTACCACAGTACTACACCGTCATCTGCCAGACTGTTGTTCAACTTTTACTAAAACTATAATAATTACAATTTAAGATTAATTTTGTAAAATAACAAAATTGTTTGTACAAAAAGGTTATTTGAGGTGTCTATTTTTCTTTAACTATAGCAATGTTTTTAAGCGAGTGTACTATGTATCATCAGAACAATGGCAAATTATTGTATGTGAACACTCACTTGGCAATAAATCTGTTTCTGATACTTTAGGATATTTTGCATGTTTGCATTTATAAGTGCTGTTAACTGAACAGGTTTCTTGTCGGTCAATGCCATATACCCCAGTTCTTGCTAGAAACCAGTAGATGACAACTCGTCAGTCAGATTGACGTTGATCCTCTTGAAACTTGAAACGTGTACCTTATGACTGTTTATAATGATGCCCACAGTGTTATAATTCAGCTGTGTAAGAAACACACACTTCGCAAGCCTTAAATCAAATCAAATTTGATTTGTATAGCCCTATTCACATGTAATGTCACAAAAAGCTTAACAGGGCCTAAAACCCTAACCCTTAGTGGATTTATCCTCAGAGAAGACAAGGAAAAGCTCTCAAAACTCAGAAAAAAAGACTAGTCTTCTCCTCCACAGACAATAGGCAAATGGGACTGTCTGTAGGTAAATATAGAATGAGGGTGACACTAGCCAGCCCAAAAAAGCTATATATATGAATTAAACGTCTGTACATTTAGTATATTCTGTAGTTTATGGATTTTATAAGACGATCAATTTGCAGCATGGAATGTAGGCAGTCGGAACAGCCCTCATCCTGGAATGCTCCCTTTATGTCAGGGGAAGTCTTCTTTGGAGCAGATGTCATTGATGCTGCCAGCGGGCCAATACAGTATGGAAGTGTCTCGGAATGGTTCAGGTCATGGATCACATGATCAGCACTAGAGCTCAGACTCCCATCGAAGTGGGAGAATGAGATGGGTGGAAAATGAGGAAAATCGGTTAGTCAAATGAAAGACTAGTCATATAGTGAATGACAGACATGAAGCAAGCTGGCTACATAGGACATATAGGCAGTATTGGTCTTTCTGACCTTGCACATAGAATTGTTGGCATGTGATGGCCACTAAGTTACAAAATTATTTTTTATTTACAGTTGTTATGTACATTGCCAAAAGGTGCTTCTGTGTAGTTTTCTCAAAATCCGACAAACCCACTAGGACTAGTTTGTTTCAGTTATTTCAAAAATACCAGAAAATGAAAACCATAGAGCTCAAAGGTGCAACAGCTAATTATGTTTTACTCAATGAAACCTCAATCAAATTTGATAGGCTGAATTTCATTGGCCAGTGGCATGTTTTGGACAATTGACGACTGATTGCAGTTCAACAACCTGTTGTACTCATGCAACACACCAAGTTTGGTTGAAATATCGGTTTGTAATAAGCCATTAAACTGATTTTCTGGTATAACCCCCCACATGGTGAATAAGTGACAATTGCTGAAAAACGCCCTCACTTCCTGTGAAATTGTCAGATGCAGGAAGTTGTTGGCATATGACGTATGCAGACCTCCCATGCACTCCATTCCGACCACGGATACCAAGTTTGGTGACAATCGGACAAACGGTTGCTGAGAAATGCTCTCACTTCCTGTGTAATTCTCGGACACAGGAAGTTGTTGGCACATGACAAATGCAGACCTCCCATGCACTCCATTCCGACCACTGATACCAAATTTGGTGACAATCGGACAAACGGTTGCTGAGACACTCACTCGCTTCCTATTTGGCGCCTTGCCGCCATTTTTGATCGGCTGCAACGGGCAAACAATTTTGCAAATCAAAAATCCAACAAGTATCTTTTGTTAAGCTTCGCCTGTAGATCATCTCTACCAAGTTTCGGGAAGATTGGACAAAATTTGCGATCTGTGAAAATTTTTAGAGCTTTAACAGGAAGTAGAATATGGCGGAAATACAAGATAATGGAGCTCGATGTTCCAAGAGGCAATTTTGTTTATCATACTGCCAGTCACATTGTGAGATAGGTTTGGTGATTTCAGCTCCAAGGAGCACAAAGATATTGCTATTTGAAAAGCTCAAGTTTGACGACACACTGTAGCTCCTCCCAATTGCCGATCTTGCCAAAACTTTTACTGGTTGTTGGGGGCCTAGAAGACTTTCTATTCATCAAATTTCATGGCGGTCAAGCATTTCTAAAAGCTTTAATTGATAGCTTGAATTTGATTGGCTCGTGGCGGTCACATGGTTTGGAATGCCGACTCCCTATTTTTGTAGTACAAGAACCTATTGCACTCATGCAACTCACCAAGTTTGGTTGAAATATCTGTTTGCGTTTAGGAGTAATGAGCCTTACAAGTGGCTTTTTGGTGTAACGCCCCCATATAGCCGATTAGTGCCAAACACAGCAGGCCTCCTCTGGTTCTCCTTCCGAACATGCATACCAAGTTTGGTGCCAATTGGACAAACGGAGGCTGAGATATACGTATAGAACCTCACATATTTCTGATTGACTGCAAGGGGTAAACGATTTTGCAAATAAAAAATCCACCAAGTACTTTTTGTTACGCTTCGCCTGTAGATCATCTCTGCCAAGTTTCGGGAAGATTGGACAAAATTTGCGACCTGTGAAAAAGTTTAGAGGTTTTTCACAAAATCCAAAATGGCAGAAAATCTAGTTAGGCGCAAATTAAAACGGCCTCTAGGAAGGTTGTTCAGCACATGGTCATGCATCATATGACACTGGTTTCATGTCTCTAGGCCAATCACAGCCTGAGTTATAAGCGTTTGAAAATCGCGACTTTGACCCGATGGTGGTGCTAGAGGCATTGACCTATGGACACCAAAATTCGTTTTTGTGAGTTTGGCAGAGCCCTCTATGGATGTGCCAAGTTTAAAAAAAAGTTAGCCAGTAGAAGTTGGTAAACTTGCAAAAACGGCAGAAGAAAGAGAATAATAATAATAATTAAAAAACTAACAATTACAATAGGGTTCCCGCAGCTTCGCTGCTTGGACCCCTAAATATAGCTGGAAGCAGCAATTAAGGGGTCCAAGCTATATGAATGCCATTCGAGGATAGGCCTTATAGGCCTGATATGTTGTGTAGGCCTGTTTGTGTTCAGGATTAATGAGCGTTTAATGTGATTTTCAGGAAATGTGCCCCCAAATGGCCAATTGGTGCCACACACTGCACATATCCTTACCTTGTCATACCAATGATGCATCCCAAATTTGGTGAGAATCTGACAAACGGTTGTGGAGATATGCTTTCACTTCCTGTGAAATTGTAGGACTCAGGAAGTTGTTGACATATGACATCTGCTGTGTTTGAAATATCCAATATTGTTAATAGTTATTGATGGGCACTATCCACAGATGCTATTTGTGAAGTTTCTTGGAAATAGGATGAACAGCATAGGACTACTTCTCAAAGGTAGGTTTTTCAGAAAATCAAGGGCAAGCGTAAGGATCTGAGCAACATTGACAAGGGCCAAATTTTGATGGCTAGGCGACTGAGTGAGAGCATCTCCAAAACTACAGCCCTTGGGGGGTGTTCCCGGTCTGCAGTGGTCAGTACCTATCAAAAGTGGTCAAAGGAAGGAAAAGCGGTGAACCGTCGAGAGGGTCATGGGCGGCCAAGGCTCATTGATGCACGTGGGGAGCGAAGGCAGGCTCATGTCTTCCGATCCAACAGACGAGCTACTGTAGCTCAAATTGCTAAAAAGGTTAAAGCTTGTACTGATAGAAATGTTTCAGAATGCACAGTGCATCACAGTTTGTTGCATATGGGGTTGCATAGCCACAGACCAGTCAGGGTGCCCATGCTGACCCCTGTCCACTGCTGAAAGTGCCTACAATGGGCTCGTGAGCATCACAACTGGACCATGGAGCAATGGAAGAAGGTAGCCTGGTCTGATGAATCACATTTTCTTTTACATCACATGTATGGCCGGGTGCGTGTGCGTCGCTTACCTGGAGAACACATGGCACCAGGATGCACTATGGGAAGGGGGCAAGCGATTAGTGTGATGCTTTGGACAATGTTCTACTGGGAAACCTTGGGTCCTGCCATTCATGTGGATGTTACTTTGACACGTACCGCCTACTTCAGCATTGTTGCAGACCATGTGCACCCTTTCATGACAAATGTATTCCCTGATGGCATTGGCCTCATTCAGCAGGATAATGTGCCCTGCCACAAAGCAAAAACGGTTCAGGAATGGTTTGAGGAACACAACAACGGGTTCAAGGTGTTGACTTGGCCTCCAAATTCCCCAGATCTCAATCCAATCGAGCATCTTTGGGATGTGCTGGACAAACAAGTCCAATTCATGGAGGCCCCTCCTCGCAACTTATAGGACTTAAAGGATCTGCTGCTAAAATCTTGGTGCCAGAAAACCCAGCACACCTTCAGAGGTCTAGAGGAGTCCATGCTTTGTTGGGCCAGGGATGTTTTGGTGGCAAAAGGGGGCCTACACAATATTAGGCAGGTGGTCAGAATGTGCTGAGCAGTGTATAAGCAGGCCAAAAGCCTAAAAGTTTTTCAAGTTTAGGTTCAAATTAAATAAATTCCTGGATGTTCCTAAAATAAATTAGGCCAATAGATAAACTAATGTTTGAGCGGACTTGAGAGATTGACTGTTGCAAGATAGGGTCAACTTCAAAGTGAGGTGAAGTAGGCACTCCAGGGTCAAATCCAGTGGGCCAGGGTTTGCTTTTGAGACTGTCTTGTCTGGCTTGATATAAACAAAGGAACAAATACTGTATGTCTGATTATTTTGCTTGTTTTAATCCCAGATGAAGTAAAGCACAAGGTGCCAAAGATAATGGGTCTTTGCTTTCTTACAGAAACACCATGTCTTAATGTAATAGCTGTGTTGTTTGTACACTAGAACTACTAAGGCAGTCATTTTGACCATAGGTAATAATTTGTGGAAATGAAACCCATGTACCTATAGGACCCTGACTTTTCATAAATATGTGTATGTTTTATTCCAAACTTGTTGTTTCATTAAAAGTGAAAAAAGATTTTGATTCATAGCTTGAATTTCATTGGCCCGTGGCGGTCACATGGTTTGCACTACCAAGTTTCTATTTATTGCAGTACAACAACCAGATGCACTCATGCAACAGACCAAGTTTGCTTGAAATATCTTTTTGCATTCAGCCGTAATAAACTAATTTTGTGTAATGAAATAATCATGGCAATGTTGCATTCCACTAAATGTTTGCCTATAGTAGCAAGTCTTTGTACAAATGAAAAGAGTGTATTAAACTTAGCTGCTGAGCATAGATTAGCTACTGAGGCTAGAAAACATGACACCATATCTAAAAGGCAAATTACTAATAGTTATATTAACTGGTTGTTATAATGGTCATGTCATCAGAATAATTTTAAATGGAGTAACTAGCTAGCTAACATCGTTAGTATTATTGCTAACAGTAGCATCAGTAGCTATTTTTAGTGCCCCTGCCAGGTGTTCTTTTGGAATAAATAATCATGGCAACATAGCATTCCAATAAATATTTGACTGTTAGGGATGTAATGATTCCCCAAATCCTCACTTCGATTTGACTCTCTATTTTTAGGTCACAATTCGACTCGATTTTCGATTATCTACTTTTTTTTCAGTGCTGACTACGCTGCTGTTAAGACCATTGACCCTGTTATGTAAATAAAAAGCAATAGTTTTTATTAAAACAACTTTTATTTAAATACAATGTAAAAATAAAAACATAGAACATGAAAATTAACTTGAACAACTCGCAAAAATAGAACACTTACAACAATAAAAATTTAAGATTTTTTTAATTTGTGGCAACTATGTCCAGCACTTGTTGTCTATTTTAATATAACTATTTACACCTTGGCATTTATTTGGCAAGGCTGCACATCCATTGCCATAAACTTTGCTATTGCATTTGTTATTTCTGTGGCACAAGTAGAGTTCATTTGTAGCTTGGCTCTAAATGTAGCTGGGATAGTAGGTTGAGTGAGTGTTTTCTTTCCACTTAATATATGTATTGTATTTCGTACAATACAGTCACTGCGGTACTGAAGAGTTTTTCCGCAAAAAGTATCCCTTGTACATTACAGTGGGGGGACTTTCCAGCATGACAATGACCCTAAACACAAGGCCAAGTTGACCCTCCAATGGTTACAGCAAAAAAGGTTCTCGAAAAAGGCTTTGCCAGTAAATCCACCACCAAATCCATTTCTTCTCCATTGTGCCTTAAAAACAACAGGGCGAAGTAAAAATCTAAACAAAAAAATCTAAAGGAAAGCACTACATCTAAAAATCTAAACGTCCTAACTAGTTTTACCTCAGTAAGGTAGCTGGCTTATTTCAAGCCGTTTTAACATTTATTCACATTTTTTAACTAGTTCAAATTCCCAATCTTGATATCAACTTTTCGCATTCTTGATATCAACTTTTTGCATTCTTGATATTAACATTTCGCATTCTTGATATCAACTTTGCGCATTCTTATTATCTATGGCAAGCCGTTTTATCATATATTCAGTGAATTATTGAGATCAACAATTCTATTTCTTGAGATCAGTAATTCATTTATTGATCTCAATAATTCAATTATTGATCTCAATCTTTGATCTCAAAAAAGGCATTTTTGGGATTGATAATTCGCCTTTTTGATCTCAAGAATTGCATTTTTGAGATAAAAATGCTATGCTAATGACCTTCACGTGTGCGGGAGTACATGTGCAGGTTCCTTCATTCTGTTTGCAGAGCCGTAACATTTTGCTACATTAAGAGCGTTGTACACTGTGCCCATTGTAGACATTGCGATCTGCTGGCGTTCGTCTTACCTTAAAATGGATTAAGTTGGATTTTTTCAATATTATCTATTCAACCTACAGCTCTTTTATAAAGTGACAACAAAACGTAATCATTTTCTTAATGTTTAAAGGTGTAGGCACGAAAATGTATTGTTTGACTTTACACCCGGAACACTACATGCAGCCACTAACCTGTGATTTGTATTAAAACTACTAAACTTTCATTTTTGGAGTTGTATATAGATGCTATACTGTCCAACACAATCCAAAACCAACTCATAATTATAATTTTGTAGATTTTATTATTATTTTGTTTTACTGTTCCACAAATATGTTGGAATGATGCTGTTCCTAACAACAAATGATGCAAACATGAATTCCTAGGATATGGGAATTTCCAATGGGTGTTGTTGAGCGTTTCAGTCATCGTACTGACTTGGATACAAATTGCATCGCTCTATCCTTCAATGTACATGCACTTGTGTAGTGACTTTGAGGTAATCTCAATTTTGAATGTATCTTTTTTATTAAAGGCAGGCATGGACATGACTGGTAAGATGTCATCAGAAGAGATAAGTTAATGAATTTTGAAGTCACACTCAGTGACCACAACTCAGTTGGTCCCATCAACGGTCCTGCCCATGATATTTATTTTGAATACCGTAGGCTCTGTGGTAGCGACTTTCAGAACATATCAGTTTTGAAGTAGTCTAAGAGTATAATTAAGACTGTACATTTGCTTGAGAATAAAGTTAAATGACCCCCGTTACATTTGCATCCCAAAAAACAATGAATATATGGCAAAGTTGGTCTTTTTAAATTATTAATGTTGTATAGAGGGTCAATCAGTCTGTGGTGCTGCCTCTGCTGGACATGGAGAAACCCTGGTCTCCTGGGTCACTGACCACCTGACTGGCAGACAACAATTTGTACTTTGACATATGCAATACACTGCTGCATAGGTTCTGCCAGTCTATGGTGTCTAGTGCCAACTTCTTTGAGGTGGTGTGTTGGGGTTCCAACATCAGGTTTGGGGATGCGGAAAAGCTCAATAAACTGATCAAGCTGGACATCTTGGAGGAGGTGGCTGAGAGAAGGACACACCCTAAAAAACAGCAAATCTATACCATAACCTTGTAGTAACTACATTGAAATCTAAGTATTTGGAATAGAAAACCAAAATAATTACAGAGGGCACAGTACAAACCATTAGCTAGTAAGATAAATTAAGATATAATAAACAATATCATGAATACAATGAAATACTTAATGATAAAAGTAATGAAGACAGTGTATTGCGAACAAACTTTATTGAAAAAAAACAATTATAATTCATACATTGTAAATGCTATTTTGGATTTATTTAATAACTTCAAAATAAAAGCCATTACAGTGATACCCACCTCACACAATGTGGGCACATTCCTCTGCTCTGACTTTGCTTACATATCAAATATCAATCAAATGTATTATATAAAGCCCTTTTTACATAAGTAGTTGTCACAAAGTGCTTATTCAGATACCTAGCCTAGAAAGCCCAAAGAGCAAGTAACAGTAGGTTTTAAACCTAGGACCAAACCTGGAGAGTAGTCAGACTATCAGGGGTCATCTTCTGGTTCTGCTGGGTGAGATAAGAGTGGATTACCTAAATCACATTAATATTTTTGCATGTTCTATAAATCCTTGTAGATCTAAGGAATGCATTTTCAAAATTTTCCCTGTCTCCTGTCCTGTTTTAAACTTAGGAGGACATGAGGACAACAGAGGAGCACACCTCTGGAGTACCAGGCTTGAAAGACTCGTTTTATGTACCTGTCCAAAGTCCTCCTGGTTGTGTTGCAGACCTAGACGATACCTGACAATTTCAGCTGCCACTCTGCTGACCCCCACCCCCCCCCGCCGGCGTTGTCCCTGTCCTTGTCCATCTGGTCATGCTTCCAACCTGGACTAGGTTCAAATTGGCTCTGGACATTATTACAATTTGAAGAGGTAAGATAGCCTTGGTAAATTATTACAATTTGTACTCTTAATATGTTCACCCGGCACAGCCAGAAGAGGACTGGTCACCCCTCTGAGCCTGGTTCCTCGCTAGGTTTCTTCCTAAATTTCGGCCTTCTTAGGGAGTTTTTCTTAGCCGCTGAAATTCAACCATATTGTTGTTTTCTCCTTGGGGTTTAAGGCCGGGTGTTTTCTAAAAGCACTTTGTGCTACTGCTGATGTAAAAAGGGCTTTATAAATACATTTGATTGATTCCTAGGACAATGTAATGAATGACAATGAAATGTAGGACAAGAAATGCCATAGTTGTTTTATATGTTTTGACGTTTTATGCTTTACTGGGCAATGTACAAGACCAGTAAACCAGACTCAACTTGATTGTTATTAAGAACCTGATTAAATAAAGGTAATAAAATAATTAATAAAACCACAATTTGATCTTTTTTTAGAACATAGTGTATTGGTCCTAATAATGAATCCCAGATGGACCCCGCCCAAACTTTTCTCCATCCTTGGCCCTGCCTGAGCCACTGCACAAAGCAGAAGGCAGAGGGAGAAGTAGATCCTATCTTAAACAACTATTTGCTACATCAAAAAAATAATCTTTACTTTTCAGCATCTGATACACATTGTTTCATATAAATCACTGGTTATCACCTTGTATCAATATTCTCATGTGAAGATTGATACTCATAAATGAACAGGATTTGAAGTTTTGATGCAGTACTTTATCAGTCTGCCAATCCTTAGTAGATATGGGCCAGTTTGAGATTTGTGGAATGTTTCACTTATAGAGATGGTAAGACTAAGTCATTTCAAAAGCAGGTCTTTTGTGTTGCTTTTAAGGTCGACCCCAACATGCAGTACCTCCAACAAGCAGAGAAGGAAGAACTGTTTTTCAGCCAGCCCAGGGAAAAGCTACTCGCACCCTGCAGAATGTTCATTGGAATGGCTTGTATTGGACCCTTGGTGAACCTTTTACATGTAAGCTTTTTTCAGACTGCATTCTGTAATGCTGACAGCAGATCTTTTTTTAAAAAAAGCAGTCTTGGTTCAATGACAACATGTTACAAGTGTGTGTGTTCAGACAGCAGGCATTCACTGGCATGGCTACACCACTTGTAACACTTGTGTGCCTCTGCTCATACACTGCATGTATCAACCAAAGGAAGCCATGTCATCAGATTGCAGCTAATAGATTGCTATAACACATGAGGCTAGTTTCACGGACAAAGATTAAGCCTAAACTTAATGTGTCCACAAAACCGGCCCATGATGTGGTTAGTGGATCCTCAAAATACCATTCCAGACTGTAATATCTTGTCAAAGTGTGTTAGGGGACTAGGGTGAGTCTGAATTCTATTTTATGGTATTGTTTTTGACCTAAAAACGTAACTCTGGCCCATGAAGCTGGTTCCTTTATTCTTTGCAATCAGGGCCTGAATTTTACCTGGGACATTGGGTGAGTGACAATGATGATGTAGAACAGAAAAACAGCAGGCTCCGGACTGCGTAGGGTAAAAGTTGAATGCCCCTGATCTAAGAAATGCTCCCTCTTATTTCTCTGGTGTCCTATTGAATCTTAGGAGGACCTTGAGTCCTTGGACAATGACTACCTGGCCTGACAACACCTAGCTGGCCTTTATATAATACATTTGATTGATATTTGATATGTAAGCAAATTCAGAGCAGAGGAATGTGCCCACATTGTGTGGGGTGGGTATCACTGTAATGGTTTTTATTTTGAAGTTATTAAATAAATCCAAAATAACATTTACAAAGTTTGTTTGCAATACACTGTTTTCATTACTTTTATCATTAAGTATTTCATTGTATTCATAATATTGTTTATTATATCATAATTTATCTTACTAGCTAATGGTTTGTACTGTGCCCACTGTAATTATTTTGGTTTTCTATTCCAAAAGCTTAGATTTCAATTCAGTTACTACAAGGTTATTGTATAGATTTGCTGTTTTTTAGGGTGCGTCCTTCTCTCAGCCACCTCCTCCAAGATGTCCAGCTTGATCCCCTTCCTGATCAGTTTATTGAGCTTTTCCGCATCCCCAGACCTGATGTTGGAACCAGTGGTGTCGTTAGGCCTGGGCACTCGGGGCTATAGCCCCAGATCTTTTATGAATGGCCCCGGATCTCATATTGACCAAAAATAATAATAATAAAAAACAGCCCGATTTATTCATCTATAATTCCGATCGCGCATTATGACAATGTAAACGTGTAGGCCGCTAGCGTGTACCTCAAAATTTTCTGCGTGTACATTCAAAACCTTGTACATTCTGTCCCAGGCGGGGCGGGGCGGTGGGCTAAGCCCCGAATGTATTGTGATCCTAGCGATGCCTCTGGTTGTAACCCCAACACACCACCTCAAAGAAGATGGCACTAGACACCACAGACTGGCAGAACCTATGCAGCAGTGTATTGCATACGTCAAAATACAAATTGTTGTCTGCCAGTCAGGTGGGCAGTGACCCAGTGACACTGTTCTGCTGCTGGCGTTGAACCTCCATGGCAGGATGGATGTGCTGCATGAGGATGTTTCCTTTCGTGTGGATGGGCATGCTGGGATGAACTTTGTTGTATTGGACATGGCTGCCAAAATTGACCGCATGTCCGTAGAACGGATCATCTTGTATATACCTGTAAATAATGTACATTCCTGTATGCATACTAAATTTTGTATGTGTCTGACGCCACAAACAAAGTTCCCTCAGGAAAAATATTCTATTTTATTTGCTAATGGCTTTTGCAGTGAATACTGTAGATCTCCACCAGAAAATTGTAATGTTGGAGAGGCAAGACACAAGGACGACTCTGGGGGCAGATTCAAGATTATATATGCATTATTATTATTTGACTGTTAAACAAAAAAATAATAATAACCCCTCCCTACACCCCCTCCAGACCTCCATCCATCAGCCCCTACACGTCACTCCATCCACATTCATCCTTCAATGAGACAGACAGATAGAGACAGAGAAGCAAATAACAAGTTATTAAGTCTGAGTAAAGTCAGCTAACTAACCAACGTTATGATACTAAAGCCTTTAGTATCATAACATTAGCTAGTTAGCTAACTTCACTAGTTATCTAACGTTATGATACTAAACTTTAAGCCTGCATTGGGCAAAGTTTGGCCTAGCTAGCTAACATCAACTTTGCTATCGAATTCCTTTCAAGACACAAAACTTGATTAACATTTAGTCAGCTAGCTAACTAACATTAACTTTGCTGTCCAATTCAAGACACCAAAACTGTTTTATACTAAACAAAACATGATTCACATTACCTACTCACACTCTGATTTGTGACTTGTGACTTGACTTGTCCATCTTGTTATGAAACAAGCTACCTCTCACTACTGGAGAATATACTATTGACTCATCTTGTTCCAGTCCATTATCCAATTTGGTAGGTGGCAGTGTCACGAAAATCTAGGGTCCTAGAACTGCAGTCCTGAAACTGCAGCCTCCGGTACTGCAGCCACATGCTACTCAAAATACTTTGGTACTCAGGTTTGTTTCAATGCGTTCGAAGTTTGCAATTAATGCATTCATAATCCGCGCTTTACAATGTCCAACAAATCCTTGATTGAAGAGTCCCTCTATTTCTTTAGTTTTTTTTTTTTATTTGATGCAGGATGTCTCCCATTTTGATGCTTATTTACTTACATTTTGTTAAATTGCATTATATTTCGTTTTTATTGATGTTGCAAATAACAGATTATAGACTAGAAAGTTTTACCTACCTTACTTGCCTTCCGGGAAAGAAAAATGACTGCTCAACTTGACATTATATGATGTCTGGTCTGTCGCACATGTGGTATTCCACGATTTGCAACTTGTTTGTTTATCAAACAAAGTCAGAAACATGTGAAAAGATGAGTGACTAAGAGACAAGAAGATAATCAAGATTTTAACTTCCGGTCAGATTGGTGAATCGTCTTGTTCAACCATTTTTGGTTGCAGAGATCTTTGGTCCCAGAATCCAGTGCAATGTATACAAAAATGGCTGCACTCATAGACAGTAATTACCCAAACAAGCTCAACATAACCTTCATAAAGGAGTTTTTCACTCGTATTTGTCCATTACTAAATATGCAAGAATCGCATTCATTATTTTTCACAATCTTTAATGCAATTGTGAATACTCACGTAAATAAAGGCATTATTAACACACAAACCATTGTCTGATAGTTAGCATATGTTTTATTGATACAACAAGTGGTGTGATACTCAAGAAAATAACATGTAATATTACTCAAGAAAATAACACATTTTAGAAGGTTGCTCAATAATTATTCTGCATACTGTTTAACAGTACTACTGCCCTTAACAGTTTAAAAATATAATTTTAACCAGTCGAAATCAGAATACTGCTCCATATCTGATAAGCAATATGGTGTTTATGGGCTGCTGTGGTGGCAATGTGTGTTGTGTCATAATATACAATTCTGCAATTGTCAGCGCATACTGAAATAATGTACATTAAGAAATCACACTGAGGGGCCTTCAGTGATATTTTAAAACTTACTTATGAAAAGGTTTAAATCTTTCATTTGATGCTAAAGAAGTAGCATTTGAAGCGTTTTTCACAAATTCAGTACTGCCGAAAAACCATTAGACTTAGGGAGGAGACCTCTTTCCAGGATTATATTTTAAACATGGTGAGTGTGGTGAGCTTGCAAATGTGGGAAACCTCAATAGCACAACCGTGTGGTTGATAAAAAAATCTTTGCAGTCATTATTGTCACATCATCTTTGTTAACATAAGCACCAAGTAGAATTATTATATCATTATCCTTGTAGATGTGTCTATATATTTGCAAAACCACACCCTTGCACATGTTCGTCTGTCAATGGCGGCCATGTTTTTTAACATACTGGCCTGATTGATATAACTTTTGAAGACCATTGTCCATAGATGCCAAATATCAAAGTGCGTGAAGATGGGACATTTGGTGCCAGATTCTTTGGTGCCAATTCTTTAGTGTTTTTCACAAATTCAAAATAGCCGCCAAACCATTAAAGCAAATTTAATGAGTCCCAATGGCAAATATATTCCTTGTGAGAAGGTGGACTTATCCACCTCTTTTCATGGCTGTATCTCAAACGGAGTGAGTATGGTGACCTTGCGCCACTGTGTGGTTGATAAAAAAATCCTTGCAGTAATTTTTTCTGTATGGTCCTTGTCAACATATGAACCAAGTAGAATTATTATTCCATTATCCTTGTAGGAGATATGCGCATTAATGTGCAAAGCCATGCAACCTCACATGTTCATTGGTCAATACCATCCATGATTTTTGACATCATATTAACGTGACGATCTGCCATAGGAGTTAATTTTTAAGTGTTTTTCAAAAAATCCAAAATGACAGAAAATCCATCATGGCGAACTTTATGGGTCCCAATCAAGGGGCAAACTCTGAGGCTTAAAAATGAAGGCAACCCGGAAGTGCAAAAAACTGCAGTTCATCAAATGGCTACTTGAGGCTGGATGCAAAAGGGAGCAATATCCATAGATCTCTATGGCAAAATGTCCAACTTTACAGCAGAAATAAACATGTTTACAGCCTGGTTCAAAAAATGGTTTTGGTGTATATTGCTTATTTCTCCCTTTTTGACAACTGTGGGGGGGGGGTATCTAATATCCAATCTGCAAGTCTCAACCTATTTTTTACAGTCTATCGTCTCGAGAAAATCTAGAGTTGCAAAATTAACACATTTATATAAAAAAACGCTGAAGCATTTTAAGCATTTAAGTTTTGTTGTGTAATTTCACGTTAACTTGCCTAAAGTGTAAGCTGGTACCGCTACAGTGACTGGCTACCAACTGATGACTAGCAACCACTAGCAACGCCGAGTAGCATACCAGTAGCATTTAGCCTAGCTCCTTAGCTTTTACAAATTTTGTAATGTTGCGCTAGGTGGGCGTTGTTTCAGCAACCAGGCACCTCAGCTGCACCTACGCCCCACCTCTTTACCCATTTTTGGTTATGCAGGAGTTAGGCTGAGTGACACGCTGCCAAGATGGCAACGGCCACCTCCGCCAAAAATGAGCTTCAAAATGGGTCTTCAGACACCTATGGGTGACGTCACTTTTACTATGTCCATATATATTTTTATTTTTACAGTTTATGGTCCCAATGGCAAAAATGTTGATCATGAGGAGATTTACCAATTGACACCTATTTACCAATTTTCAAGACTCTAGGTCACGACTTTGGAGGCTTGTGACAGCGCCACCCTGAGGCCGACATGCGTGCCACTGCACCAGAAGTTGCGGCCCTTGGCCCTTTACTACCATGAAAATTTGGGCACTTTAAGACATTTTATCTCACAGGAATTGGCAAAAAACACCCTTCTTTGCCAGAATAATAATAATAATAATGAACCGGAACAAACACAATAGGGTTTCACCAGTGAACTGCTGAAGCCCTAATAATTAAAGCTGCAAGCAGCATTGAGTGTGTTTCATCATCCAGCTACTATTGGCCTCATTTCACCATTTGTGCACTGAGAGATCCATGTGCGCCATCTATTCATTGATTCTCGAAATAAAGCATGAATGATGTTTCTTGTCTAGTGGTGCCCCTATGTGGCCAAAGTAAGCCATTGTTCATACATTAGCTAGTTCATTACCCTGATTATATGTGCCAAGTGTAAATCACACTGAGTGATACAGATAAAGAGATGACGCCATCTAGTCATTATGGTGCTACCTTGTGGTCAAACTGAATTTTTCTTTCATATGTTACATCATAAAAGTTTTGTGGACATGTACATCAAATGATTTTATCATGTTATCAACTAGTGTCTGATTTATATATATATATATATATATATATGTATGTGTGTGTATGTGTGTGTGTGTGTGTGTAAAACCACACTGGCTTGATGAGTCAATAGCAGCCATGTTATTATTTGTACTGTTCTGGGGTATGCACTCATAAATGACCTTGATCCATAGATAACAAATATCAAGTCAATATCAAGGGTTAAAATTAAGAGACCACTGCAAATTATACGCTTCTGTTCCACACTCAAAACTTTCCTTTTCAACTTTTTTGGAAAGGAAAGAAAAAGTTGCAGTGGTCTCTTAATTCTTTCCAGAGCTGTACATTTATATTTTAGATTCTTCAAAGTAGCCACCTTTTGCATTGATGACAGCTTTGCACACTCTTGGCATTCTTTCTACCGGCTTTATAAGATAGTCACCTGGAATGCTTTTCCAACAGTCTTGAAGGAGTTCCCACATATACTAACCACTTGTTGGCTGCATTTCCTTCACTCTGCGGTCCAACTCATCCCAAATCTCAATAAGATTGAGGTCTGGTGATTGTGGAGGCCAGGATATGTGATGCTGTAGCACCACTCTCGTTCTTTTTCAAATAGCTCCTTTAAACAGTTAATGTTGAGATGTGTCTTTTACTTGACCACTGTGAAGCTTTTAATTGGGCTGCAATCAGGGTGCAGTTAATTGCCAAATTATGAGACTGCTAACTCTACTGAACTTATCCTCCGCAGCAGAGGTAGCTCTGGGTCTACCTTTCCTGTGGCAGTCCTCATGAGAGACAGTTTAATCATAGCACTTGTTACTGCAATGGAAGAAAGTTCTGGAAATCTTCCAGATAACCTGAACTTCATGTCTAAAAGTAATGATTTACTGTAGTTTCTCATTGCTTATTTCAGCTGTTCTTGCCATAGAATGGATTACCAAATATATACCAAACCTACCTTGACACAAAACAACTGATTGGCTCAAACGCTATATGAAAATAATTCCACAAAATAACTTCTAACCTTCACACCTTTTAATTAAAATGCAATTCCGGGTGACTACCTCATTAGCTTGTTAAGAGAATGCAAAGCTTTTGCAATGCTGTCATCAAGGCAAAGGGTGGCTACTTTAAACAAATGTATTTTGAGCAGTTTAACACTTTTGTTACTACGTGATTCCATGTGTTATTTTATAGTATTGTTGTCTTCACTATTCTCCTACAATGTGTAAATTACAAAAAATAAAGAAATACACTTGAATGAGTAAATGTGAAAACACTGCTGTAAAAAAGGAAGTGGGAGCATCAGCTAAACATATCGACTATTGACTTGCTATCATGCAATCATCAAGAGCAGTAAGTCACATAGTACCTGGCCACTCTGCAATTTCTCCATCTTCAGCTCCTGGGTCACCAGCCAACTGCACGTCCTAGTCTCTTCATTGTTATGCAGCGTCTTCTGCCTCAGCTCAAGCAATATGTGCAGAACAACGTGTTCTTGTAAATGTGCTGTCAATACAGATGAGAATTACTGTAACTTGACGTACAAGTTATTAACAGGAGCTAATTAGTAACTTAGTTCAACAATCCCTACCTAGTTAGATAACTACCACAGTTCAGTATTTTTACATGGACATTGCATTTTTCTATCAACAAACACTATATTCAAGTTAGTTAGCGTCAGCTAATGTGTTTGGTTCTGCTGGTTGGTTCTAATTCTGTTTGGTTCTACTGTACTAGTTAGTAACAACATTCCTGTTTAGTGTCATAAATGTTCTGCTACCAGATGTATTACAAACAGTAATGTTACCTCCCGAGCATGCTGGCGTTGTCTGTTCGCCGCTTCTTGCCCGCAATTTTTTAATTGCACTTATATAGTTTGATTGCTCTTCTAATTTTCCTGTGCTATATTTGCGCTTTTGCGATATCTTATGTTTGTGCTATTTTTATGAACCCTGTGCACTAGTTTCTCTGGACTCTGTCCACCCATTTTTGTTGATACCGGTGGGGAAGTTAGGTAGCTAGGCACCAACCTGCTACAGACGACTTCCAGTTGTCTACCTTGTTCCGCCTGGTAAAGGGCTTTCTGGATCCAATCATCATATCACCTTGACGGACAACTTTCTCACTTCCACCGTTCAGTTCAGCTTGGTGCTAATTTTGTCTGCTAACGCTGTCTGGCTAGCAACCCTCCTTGGTTAATATGGTGCTAAATTATTCCAGCTTGCAACTCCGACGACTTATTTCCGCACCATGATATTTCCATCATTAAAGAACTTGGACTACTTCGCCGCCCTCGTTACATTCATAGAGGCTCTGGCCGAAAATTCATCTACCATAACCTGTCAAGCTGGTCTGCTACAAACATTCCATCTCTCTGGTCATCCATTGCATGTCTGACGCGTCATCAGAGTACCGTCGCTCCAGCTACCATAAACACTGGAAATATTGCGAGACCTCTGCGCTCCAGCATGGAATCTCCGCACTCTCGTGGAGTGGATCCCAGTCTGCGCGGAGTGGATTTTAATGTTTTGCGACCTGTTCAGGGATTCACCCCTCAGTCATTGAACTGCTGAAACCCTAATAATAATTATAATAACAATAAAAAAAACGATTATAATAGGGTTCCAGCAACTTCATTGCTAGGCAATATAAATATATAATTAAATATATAAATAAATATATACACATTGCATGTGCATTGTGTACACTTGTGCATCGTCCAAATGCAATAGACTTTTCATTTGGATGGCGTAAACTTGTGCGTCGTCCAAATGCAAAGATATTTCATTTGGATGGTGTTAAGTTGTGCGTCGTCCAAATTCAATAGACATTTCATTTGGATGGTGTTAAGTTGTGCGTCGTCCAAATGCAATAGACATTTCATTTGGATGGTGTGAAGTTGTACATATTCCAGCCATCTTTTGACAAACCCTGATTTACAGTATTAAGTCCATTCAAATGTATAGTTTCTAGGAGGCTACACAATTAGAAAAGGGGTGCATATGAACCTAATACAGTAGGCTCAAGCATGTTTGTTGCTCATCCGTTAGGCAGCTTGCCTTGTCTTCCAACACTGACCACTGACCAACAGTAGCAACTTGGCAATAGATGTTAAAGATCTATTAGTTGCACACTGCCCTTTTTTTGGAAACCCTGCACGCTTGTGTTGCCTGTATAAATGGTGAATAAAACGCTGCAAAACCATAGCCCAACTCATGGAGAATAGAAAGGAAAAAGCATGTCAAATTGCTATGTCAATGTGTCGTCTGCCTGCTACATATAGGCCTATTTGAAATTTTTGGGGGGTGTCGGGAGTAGTGTTATTATGAATGATATATCCAATTATAACAGGGAAGTGGAGACCACTTGAGTTGTGTGGGTTTTGTTCAGCCTGCCTAACCTGGCCCAACTCCTTCTGTTTAACACCTTGCATCTATGTATTTTATCGGCATCTAAAAAAATTGCTAAAGTAAATTCTGTATTTTTCAGGACATTTTCAAACGGCTCTCAGAAAAGGCTTACGCCTACTATTGAACTATAGAACGGTACTGGCAGCCTGGCCCAACCAAGACACCCCCACTATTCCGGTCCTCCACCTGATCATGTGTTGGCCACAATGAAAGTTACTGAAAACAGGCCACATGCTAACAATATATATAATATGGGTAAATAATTTTCAAAGTGGCACAATTTTGTATCAATAATGGACAAGGCAACACAAACTCGTTCATGTGCTACTTGATTAACAGCACACATCTGATAGGTTGCTCTCAAGTGTCCAATCACAGTGTTCCAAGCAGAAAACCCCACAGTCCAATGAGGACACCTCTATAAAATGGGTAACACCCCGCCCCATTGCATTTGGACGATGTATGACTTCACACCATCCAAATTAAATGTCTATTTCATTTGGATGATGCATAAGTGTACACAATGCAAATGCAATGTGTATTTATTTATTTATATATGTAATTATCTAATTATTTATATATTTATTTATTTCATTATAGCACATTTAGTTCTCCAGAGTAACTTGATGAAATACGCATTTATAGAATGCTGTAAGTACAGACATTGCTTAGTAAATAAAAAAATTTACACTGAACTACGCTGACAACTGTGTGAGTTTTCTTTTTTTGGTCCCAGCAGCTATGTGAGAGTATTCCAGTGTTATAGACAATTAGTCCATGGCAGAATTGACTAATCATCCATGATATCTGTAACAAACAACACTTACTGTTTGTGCCAAGAGTATGTCTGATGTGTCAAACTCCCCTTTCATGAAAATTGTTCAACTAGTATATCTATCAAGCAGTGACTGATGAGCTATTCGTTTATCAGAGAAATTTCTGTAAAATCAATGCAACTGCATCCACTCAGTGACATTGAATAGAGAATGTTACCTGTCAATGAAACTAAAGACACAAAAAAAAGATAGATAAATATTACTTATGTTCGAATTTTCTGTCAGAATGTGCATAGATGGGTCACGGTCGAAGGGATGCAGGACACATGATGCAGAGCGAGTATAGGGAAACATCCTTCTAATTGTAACACCAAAACAACAAAAGGAGAGGCAAACCGCAAACTGAGGCACAACACAACTGGCACAAACAATGATCTACAACTGAAAGCAAAACAAGGGCAACTTAAATAGGGTCCCCAATTAGAGGCAACGCAGCGAAGCTGCCTCGAGTCACCTCTGCTGTCTGGCCCTGACTGTGGCCCCCAGGCGCATAGAGATGCCTAGAGGCCCCCAGCCAAGACCTGACAAGATGTTTAATATTTTGGATTACTATTTAGGTAGGTGCGCAAATGTCGGAAATATAGTTGACACATTTACTGTACAGGTATGGGAAGAAATGCAGATAATTCATCTACAATTTGGGAAAACATCAGTTTCTGGGGAATACATGTCTTGTAATTAATACTACATTGAAAAAAGGTTTATTTTAAGTTTTTTTTTTTACATTTTACCAGAGACAAAATGTACTCTAATTCAGGAATGACCCAAATAATTCAACCACTATTATTACTACCCCCACCACTACAACTACTAATTTATTATGATATGATGTATATTTGAAGAACATCAAGCCACCACCACATTTATTTATAAATAAAATGTCCCTTACTAGTTTTCATACATTATCACACTAAAGATTGTGTTTGTCTTCTGTTGATCAATAGATATTCTGCATTTTAGGCTAAGCTTTTTTATACACATCTGGGGATTTTTTTGTGAACCACTGTTAAGTCACTATTAGTGCAGATATGTTTGACATTTTCTTATTCTGTATATAATATTTCTTAAAAACAGTCTAATTATAACTGTTTTAAAATGCTAATGATAAATGCTGGATGTTGTCCCCTCATAATGTATTTAACAATAACACTGTATGAAAGCAATACAGATCTGTTCAAATCAACATGAGGACTATATTCTCACTGGTGTTTTCATGAGATGTCTTTATTGAAGAAGGAGGGGTTGGTGTTGCAGGTCATTTTGCAAGGCTTGCCAATTTCCTCAACTGTTACTATAGCTCTAGTGTGGAGTGCAATAACAATTTTTGCTCAATGACCCAGTGGCAATGTCCCACATTGAGTGTTTCGGTCCTGCCACCCCCTGGCCACTAGCAAAAGGAACACAACTTGTCCGGTCACCTCTGGTTTTCAAACCACAAGGCTAGGCCTATCAAATCAGCCAAGAAACAAAGTCATGATCTATGATTTTTTCTCTGGATTACACCTTCTACAGTCCCCAGGGACTGGAATGTTTCAATAGATGAAAGGATGTGCCCAAGCTGTGTACAGCTTATGAGCCTCTTCAATCTCCAGTAAGAATGTTTAGTTCTTTCCTTTAGGTGACAGTAAAACCATTACATTGCTGTCAGTGGCAAATGTAAAATGTGCAGTTGTTTCATAATGCAGGCCAATTTGACTGTATGAAGCTTAGGTAAATTATTTCCATAAGTGCAGTGAAAATATACCCAAATATGTAGGATTCTCCATTAAAACCATAAAAAGGAACAACCCAATCCCGAGACGTAAAAATTATGTCAATAAAATTATGTTTCAAATGTAACAGTTTTTAAGCGTTCTACATTCTCACATACTTGGCAATATTCTGTGTTGGGTGTGACTTAAAAGTCTTCACACTTAAAAGACTGGGAGAAGGTGTAGAAAGGGGTGTGTGAGAATAGTTCGAAAGGTTTACCACTTAGAAGGTTATCGGAGGACAGCTAAGTTCATGAGTGCAAGCGAACGTAACCTAATGGATTAATAAGTACAAATATAATCTGACTCTATATTTGTTTGTAAATAAATGTTATTGTAAATGCCCTTAAAATGTAGGAAATCCTTAGTAAATGTTAGCTACTCCTTTCGTCACAAGCCTAACATTAAAATGACATGTGTTCTTGGGTGGGGTCCACCCAGACTGGTAAGAGACCCAGAACACAGGGATGCCCACAATGGCATGTGTTTCTGGGCCTACCCAGAGACCCAGCACACAGGGATGCCCACAATGGCATGTTTTCTCGGGTCCACCTAGACCTAGAACTCATGGATGCCCACAATGTCATGTGTCCCTGCGACACCAGACCGTTCAGAGACCCAAAATTCAGGGATGACAAGTCTGGTCACTTCGACTTACGTATGTGTATGTGCTTATAAGAGTTATCATAAGGGCCCATAAGGTGTAGGTCGTTTAACATGAACCGTACAATAAAATGGCATGTGTTCCTGAGGCTACATAGAAACATTTGAAACCCAGGACTCAGTGATGACAAGTCAATAGCAAGTGTTCCTGGGCCTACCCAGACTGCTTCGAAATCCAGGACTCAGGGATAACAAGTCTGGTCGTTTAGGCTTCTGTGTGTAATTATCAGTAGCCATACGAAGTTCAGTATGAAGATGAACGAGGAATGCTGTCATAATCTATAATACAATTTAGTCCAATCCAGTAATACAGTTACAATACAGAACATTGTTACAAGTCTTTGGGTAAATAAAAAGCTACAACACAAGTGTTGGGCGGTCTCTTTCACACTAGAACCGCCAGGCCTTTCAGAACCCCAGTATCCTCCAGGGCCGAAAGCTTGACATCATTAGCATATGAATCATCCCTATTAGCATACACATTCTCCTCAGCAGCATCACCATCCAGCCAGAGCATCAGTTAATCTACTGGGTCGTTATCAAACTATATAAAAAAGTCTAATAAATAATGAATTAGAGAATGTGTTTGTTTTAAATGGTTAATGAATTTGAAGAATACAAGAATGTGTTTGTATTGAAGGTCTTATCATACGAAAAAAAACGACTAAAAAAAGAATACATAGAACAAAATATTACTAAGAGCACAGGCTATAGTATTTCATTTGTTTATTATGCCCTACAAATGTACAAAATGAAAATTACACAACACTTAAATTATTCAAAGATAAATCCATTGGAATTTATTTTTCATTTTGATGATGTACAAGGTAAAATAAGAGACGATCAAAGTTTGTGACAATCGAAGGATATACGCATGAATCGCCGTATATAGTCCTAAAGCACAGTTGCTTGATAAACATGATTCATTGCAAAGAATGAATAACACATGGGCTACAGCCTATTCATAGAAATAAAATTGATAGATGTAAGGATATGTAGCCTCTTGCATTGTTCTACACCGGCATATGCTCGGGTGTATGGAAACACAGCCTTCTCTTCAAGTAAAACATTCCAGCGTATTATTCAATGAACTTTATTTGTAAAAGGACGATCCAAAGAATGATTACAGTAGCCTACACAAATAATGAAATTGACTATTTGATAAAATATATAAAAGTCATCTGTTGATTGTTTTGGACAATGTGGCAATAAATACCCATGCATTTATCATTTCATTCGATCTTTATACTTTGTCCCCACAGTCGGCACTCAGCTTCAGGGGTTTGTATTGAAGGTCGGAAAAAAATGACTGAAAAAAGAATATATAGAAAGTTAATTTCTAAGAACACAGGTTATAGTTGTCAGGTCCTGGCTGGGGTCCTCTAGCCATCTCCATGCGCCTGGGAACCACAGTCAGGCCCTGATCACAGAGGTGCCTCTTGCTATCCCTGTGCTTCTTTGTTAAGTGTCCCCAATTGGAGGCAGCTGTCCCTCGTCTCCTCTGATTGGGGACCCTATTTCAGTTGCCATTGTGCTCCTCAGTTAGAGGTTCATTGATTGTGTTCAGTTTGGCACCTCAGTTCATGGTTGTCGCACGCCTCAGGTTCCTTTTGTTTTTCTTTGTGAAAGAAAGAGGGAATTAAAGGATAGTAGTAAATCCAGGGCGGCTTCTGTCACTTTTGGATAATCAATTGACAGTAGGCGGGATTGTACTACGGGGATTAACGCGATAATGTTAATCCCCGTTGTCTACAAATTGGTAGAACTGTTTAAAAGGCAACGATACTTACTAACTGTAGTGGTTGTGAGTTAGTAAATACCTGTCTGTGTGCATGCGTGGATGCGCGACTTCCGGGTTTTGTGAATTCAGATTTTTGTATGCTGTAGTTTGGACCGATATTATGTGTGTTAAATGTTGTTTTGAATAATAAGATAAACGCTGGCTGGTGTATGAAAGTGGATGAGATTGTCATTAACAAATAAAATGAAATGACGTGATGTCACAATAAAGACGTGATAACTAACGAGAACGGGGTTTCAACTGGACCGGACATATCAAATGTAAACAAATACCTGAACTAAATAGTTTAGCTTCCTCTGACCGTATCGTTACCATTACATTTTATTTAATGGTAACGATATAGTTCTGAAGTGGTGAACGGTGACGTTTAGCCAATGACAAACTTAAGAGGCGTAACCCTTTGGAGGCGTACAAGTTGTGTTGTCATTATTAAATCCGCGGCTGCCACAGAAGACATCTGCCTTTTCGAGCGCTGTGTAAGTCGTTGACATAGTAAGTACAAGTTATTTTATTTGAAATAATTGTTTTGTATTGTGTTGCAATTATAAAAGCTAACAAACAACACATTTGAACTTTTTAAGAATATATAAAACAATTACATAATGAAAATGATAGGGCAATCCAGACGTTAAGCTTTTATCTGTCTTTCATATTGTCTGTTTTATATCTGTGGTTTAGGGGTGTGTGGAATTCAACACAGCCTTTTTGGAAAACAACTTTTTGGACCTTCAGACCTTTGTAAGTAGTCTTAACATTTAGTAATCATCAACTTTAAATACCTGTATATGCTTGGTCTTCTGTTAACCCTCATTGTTTTTATTTCAGACCAAGTAACCAACATCGGTGTCAGCTGGACTACGCATGCAACGTCGTGAAGCGATGCTTCTTGTGTAAGTGTAAACATTCACAAACATTTTCAGTGGTGTTCTAAAATGTTATTAACATTATGACAATCTGATATAGCTGAGTCTTTGTACTCTATATATCAAACAACAGTGTGGAACGGGGGGGTGATGTTGGAGACTACTACAACACCATAATGGTTACGGAACCCCACACCTTGTGGCTGTACAGCGGCAGAGTTTTGTGTTTCATAGTTACCCCATTACACAATGCTTGAAAGCTGAAGGTAATACATCTTTACAGTCAACTCATCAAAACTGTGATGTATATAAATGTATGTTTGAGTTAGAATAATATTTTAACCTGAAATGGCGAAAGATAGTGCTTACATCAGTCCAGACACTGAACAACCATCAATCTCAACACATATCCAACAGACCATACCTAACACAAGAGCACACAGCGATAACCCCATAGATAATAATTACAATACAGCGAAAAGACCCTGCATGTCGGCACCAGGGTCACCCCATCAAGAGGTACAAAACTGTGAATCTGTTAATCTACAGATTACACATGAGCAAGTTAATATATTGTTGCACAGCGACAGACATTAATCCACAGATACATATTTTGGACGATCTAGTTGACATAACTACAAACGTTCTGACGCATGCTCATTATAACAACCCGGCTGATTTTGAGAGGTTCAGATCTTTACACAGACCAGGGATGGTGATGTTAGAGTGACGCAACGTAACCAATTTGACAATGTGAAATTACGACAGTCTGTAAATTTCCAAAATATGGGCAAAATATGTTAGAGCTTCAGTCTTTGTAAAAGGTCCAGCTGACTGCCTACAGATAGAACTGTTTGGTGAATCTCTGATCTCCTCGGTACATGTGACCATGAGAGTTGATGAATATAATGAACACACGTTTGGTGGGTTACTCGAAAGTATTATGTAGAGTAATGCAGGGCTTTTGGTTGATGAATCACTAGAGCTAGTGTTGCAAGTTGTCAATAACCGTGAGGGAGGAGGGGCGCGCGACGTAAGCCCATAACACTATTGATAGATCAGACTATCACAAAGAAAAGAAAGCATTTATATGTAGCATTAAATAATGCTTTTTAGTTTGTTTGATGGCTATGTTTAACCCACAGTACACATATGATGAGGCTGTGGCTAGTGGTAGGGAGTTACATACGGGTGCTGGGTTATCAGTAGATGCTTGTGTGGCATTCACAGATATTGATCGGTTTGAACAGATGACAGGGTCTGAAATAGTCTTTCACCAGACCCGCGATGGTGGCTTTACTAAGTTTCAAAACAGTGAGGACCAAAATCCTTGAACTGTCTTCATGTACTTACACGACAACCATTTCTATGGCATCATGAATCTTAAACGTTTCTGGGGGTGTCATATGTCTGTGATTGGTGTTATACAGGTTTTAACATCCGCGGTGATCATCGTTGTAAAAATAGCTGTAGCATGTGTCTTCATACAAATTGTTATAACCAGCCTCGGAACACAAAGCAGTGCCCGGATTGTAAGCGAATATATTATTCTGGCTTTTGTTACCGCCATCCTAAAGGCTTGAAGTTCCAAAAAGGCGCAGGTCGTTGGGTTAGTAGGTGTGACCATAAGAAATATTGTGTCGATTGTGGCTATCAATACAACGTTAGTATCACCAACTATAAACCGCACAAGGGCACGGTTAACATGTGTCCCAATTGTAACGTGGATCTGACTGTTGAAATGAAAGTGTTTCATAAAACCCTCTAATCCCGAGGAACCCAGTGAGCGCAACATATTTTATGATTTTGAGACAATTGCCAATCCTGTGGACGGTTTACATACTGCAAATTTTGTGTGTGCAATAAGCTTTGGTAACGAGACGTGGTGTTCGGCTGGAGATGGTTGTGTGGCAGTTTTTTTCCAAAAGTTTAGACAGACGAAATACAGTGACGACAAATTTATAGTGCACAACACAAAATGTTTTGATGGTTACATCTTGATGCAATACCTTGTTGACAATGGTATTGGTCCGACACTCATTGCTAATGGTAGCAAGCTCATGATTTTTACAGACAGCACATTCAATCAGAGATACACTAACAGTCATTGCTTCCAACCGATGAAGCTGTTGGCTTTGCCACGTGCTATGGATTATAAGGACTCGAAAAAAGGCTACTTTCCTTACAAGTTTAACGTCAAGGAGAATGAAAACTATATTGGCCCATATCCAGAATCACATTACTACGGTGTGAATACCATGATAGCTAAAGAAAAAGATGATGTGGTCATCTTGAGAGAGGGTTGTATGTGTTACAGACTCGAGTTTCTGAAATGTGGTGGTGTTGACCGCTTCTGATCAATTATGATTGCTTCGGCTTGCATGAAAGTCTTTTGGAACAGATTCCTCATTATGGACATAATCGCACTGGTCCACTCAGATAACTACAATCATTGTCAGAAGACATTCTCAAACAGCTCAATCCAATGGCTTGAATATCTGGCCTCTGATGAGAATATCAATACAGCATGCCCTGAACCGGGTGAAATGAAAATCGGGGCATACTATGTTGATGGATATGCTGAACGCGATGGTGTGCACAGCCTATGAATTTCTAGGCTGTTTCTGGCACGGTCACCCAAAGTGTCATTATTCAGCAAGCACCAACCCGGTGACAAAGATTCAGTACGGGGTGATGTACCAGCAATGGCTGAGAAAGATTGAAGCTTTAAAGAAACAACACAACATACATGTTCAGTACATATGGGAGTGTGAATGGAATCAGCTTAAAAACACATGCACAGATGTCCAAGCTTTCTTGAAGACCTTAGATGCTCCAGAGCGCCTTGACCCATGGGATGCTCTTTTCGGTGGTCGTACCAACACAATTCATTATTAAGTTTACGCCTCAAGAAATTGAGATTATTCAGTACAACGATGTATGTAGTCTTTACCCATTCTGCAACAAGACAAAGACTTATTCGATTGGGCACCCAAACATCATCTTTCGAGATTTCAAACCACTAGACACCTACATTGTTATTGTTAGGGCTACTGTGTGTCTGCCGAAAGGCCTTTATCACCCCGTTTTACCACACAGGGTCGGCGGTAAAGTGTTCTTTCCCTTGTGTAGATTATGTGCAGAGTCTGAAAACCAGGTGACTGACTGTTCACATACTGATTCAGAAAGAGTTTTAACTGGTACCTGGGTTTCTATTGAGCTGGTTAAGACTGTTCAGAAAGGTTATCACATTGTGAAACTATTCGAAGCCTGGGATTTCACCAGGACATCAGAATCTTTTTCCAGATTACATGGGAATATTCCTGAAGCACAAGCAGGAAGCTAGTGGCTTCACGCCATCAGTGGTTGACGATGATGCTAAAGAACAGTATATTCGTGAATATCATGATAGGGAGTGTGTGCAGCTTGACACGGAGAACATTGCTGTAAACAGTGCTAGGCAATCTTTGACTAAGTTGGCAATGAATAGTCTTTGGGGGAAGATGGCTGAGCGGACTATCCTTATGAACACAATGTTAATTACAGATCCGGATGAGTTTAGCCACTACCTTTTTTCCAGTGAAATAGAAGTTGGTTATTTCTCTTTCATCTCAGACACAGTTGCGATGGTACAGTGGCGTTACCAAAACACACCAATCAAACCACGTAACGGCAATATTTTTATTCACAACCGCTTATGCTAGACTCGACTTCTATTCACTCTTGGAGAAGTTGGATAGACGTGTGCTCTACACAGACACTGATTCAGTGATCTTTGTCACATGCCACAGGAATTGGGTGCCCCCTCTAGGCCCGTTCTTGTATGACTTCACCGATGAGTTACCAGATGGTGACAGCATCGCACAATTTGTTAGTGGTGGCCCAAAGACATACGGTTACAAAATCGTTAAAGGTCTGACCTGTCCCAAAGCAAAAGGCATTACACTCAACAGCTACAACTCTGGTATTGTAAATTTGGAGACACTAACAAGACTGGTTGATAACTATGTATGAGGCGAAGGGATTGATGGTGATCATGTCTTTGCTAATACTGACACAATTGCTAGAGATAAAAGAGCATTCACAATGAAAAACATATTGTCCAAGCACTTCAGAGTTGTATACAACAAACATGTACTACTCCATGACTACAGCACAAGTAGTCTTAAGGGTACCAAATCACATTTTACGATGGATAGTGACCGTAGTGGGTTTGACCCATGACTACAACACCCATTCATCTGTCATTAGCGGACCCAGTAACTCAGGTAACATGTATTTTGTGAAGATGTTGCTGGATAATGCTGATGTTTTCTCCAAAGAATTCAGAATATAGTCTGGGTTTATTTGTGTTGGCAACCGTTGTATGATGAATTGTTGAAGTTGAGTAAAATTACTTTAATAGAAAGTTTACCAACATCGTTGTGTGATGACAAACTGTTACCGATTCAGAAAAACAAGCTTTTAATTATTGACGATTTAATGAAAAGTGCATCAGAGAGTTTGGAGATGGAGAGTTTTCACACAATATTCACACCACCGTAACCTGAGTGCCATCTACCTTGTCCAAACCATGTTTGTTAAAGGCAAATCTAGTAGAACTATTAACTTGAACACAGATTCTCATCTTGTTTAAAAACCCATGCGACAATCAGCAGATTAGTATTTTAGGAAGACAAAAATACCCTGGCTTTTCTCAGTTCTTCATGAAGAGTTATAAAGATGCAATGCACCCACCCTTTGGTTATTTACTTATAGGCTTTAAGGCTACAATACCAGAAGACTACCGTCTGAGAACAGGGTTGTTTTCCGGGGCTTGGCCTATTGTGTACATTCCTAAGAAATTTTGATCATGTCTAAACGCATTCGTATAAATCTACCACTTTTGAAGTTGCTGTTTTAGGCACCTTCCACAGACCTCATTCTATCACTCTATGAAATTGCTCTTAATCAAATGTGCGGTAATATAACCTTCACAGAATCGCAGCTGTGTAAAGTGAAGAGAGAAAAATCCAACATTATATACATGTCTAGAAAGAACACTTCAGTCGCAAAGAAAAGAAAAAACATCAACCAGTCTGAAGGTTTTCTACTACCGTTACTAAGCGTAGCAGTTCAGTTCCTAACCAATCTAATTGCATCGAGACACAGGTAAACAACATGGATCATGCTCAGAAAATGTTTCTGGTGCTGCAACATCAGTTAGAAAAACAGCGAGAATCCAAAACGACTGGCACCGATGTAAGACAATCTGTTGAAAATGATTTGGACTGATCGATACGCAGTATACTGATACTGCAATATACTGATACAATATACTGACCGATATGGATTTACATGAAAAAGCTAAAAGATACTCTGCCATTTTACAAAGATTCTTGACTGTTGTTAGACAGGATGAGCTTGACACAAATACACTGACTTTAAGTCTACCTGGGTCTGAGACTGGGGCTGATGTAGTAAACATGACTGAGACTAATCAAACTGCTGATTGAAATGTTAACCTTGTTGATGAAATTTGGGACAATGTGCCTGCGAGGAATAAGAAGAATGTTGAATATATTGCGAGAACCCTTGAGATAATCAAGGGTTCGCACCTGTTGGATCTGGTTAAAAGTGTGACAGCAACCAACAAAATTGCTGACGCTAGAAGGCCTTTGGGGTGGAGGGAGTTCTTAGAGGCCATGGCATGTCTCAACAACAACTTTGACAACTATTTCAAATGAGCTTGTAAGGCGTAAAATCAATTTGTATAAACAAATGCCTGGCGACACACTAGATTATTTAGACACACCCCCGGCACCTACTTCCAGTACCACTCCCCCTGCAACTAGTTATTGAAGAAAATTAATTTATTGTCATTCTTATTTATTCATTATCTTATTAGAAGGGTTTTGTATTCTGTATGCTTGATCAATTACACATATACTGAAAGACTTGTCTCTCTCTCTGTCTCCAACTTATAAGGCCAGTAGCTGTATTCAGGGGCAGTGATGAATGGAATGTCGGCTGCACAGGGCCTTGGCTCCTTTTTAGCAGTAAGAGAAACAGGCCTCTGCCAGTGCCATAAAACCGCCATTAGAAACTGTTCTCTAGGAGGAAGCTTTTGAACAGCAGGGGGTTATTATTACGTACATCCTACAGGTGAACTGAGCTCTATTCCTTATTGGGAAGAGCATAGTTAATTTAAGTCTCCATATAGTAACTGTCCAGATTGATATATCTCAGCCTTTGACCGGGTTGTCTGGGCAACCGACAGTCTATGATTCTCTGTGCCTCTTGGAGCCATCTGAGTGCAACCTTTCATTTTTAGACTACCCCATAGTGGCGACTATTGATTGTATGTACATTCTGCAAATGCTAATTCCGTCATATGTACTGTTGGAAGAGAATATAAGCTTGAAACTTGAAATGCACAATCAGAACAATCTGTCATGACGTTACTCTGCTAGTCTCTGTACTCATTCTCTGTTGATGTTGTGACGGTTGTTCCCGTGGATCCACGTAATTAAACTTGAAATAATCAACTGTTATACCAGACTCTGAGGAGTTTTTATTTTAATAAATCGCGAA
>JACXGI010004688.1:39440-52190 GCA_016801175.1 Esox masquinongy | reverse complement strand
GATTAGAGAGAGAAAGGTAAGTGAGGAGGGGCAAGGAAAGAGAGAAGACTAACCACATGGATCAGCAAAATGCCTGCTTTTCACCACCCAAATCCAGCAATGAGAGACAGCCTTCAAAGTGTCTGCGTTAATGATAGCAATAACATTAAGAAACATAATTCAATACCACTTGAATCAATCCTATAACAAAAGTCAGCAATGACAAACAACTTCCACTTGTAAACAAATTCACTCCTTAAAGAGAGAAAAAATTAAAAGGTTTACGGTTCTCCTGGCTCCGCCTCCATTCCGTTGGCCTGGCGTCACCACAATCGAATCGGAGGCAGTGTACAGGTTAGTCCCCCCTACGTCACACCAGGCTCCGCCCCTCAACGTTCACTAATAAAGCCCCGCCCACCCCCCCCCTGCAGGTCAACTCGGGGTCAGCAGGAAACGGTCCGGGTACTGCGAAATGACCTCCCAGTTCCTCCAGAGGAAAGCGAGGAGGACGACGAGGAGCAACGTGGAGAAGGTGCGGCTGCGCGTCTTCATCAGGGGCACCACGCAGTTGGCCACTGTGGAGACGAACACCAGGAGCACAGCCATGACGGCCAGGAGGACGTTGATGAGCTTGCCCAGGAGGGTCCGGGCCGTGGCGTTCTCCAGGCCCTCCAGCTGCACCACTTGCTGCTGCTGCTGCTGGAGCTCCATCTTGGAGATCCGCGTCTGGCACGCTTCCAGCGCCTCCTGCGAGGAGGGAGGGACAGAGACGTGGGGGGGGGGTTACTGACGGGGAGACGATCACCCGGGACCAAACCCATGTCCTTAGTGCACTGGGTAAAAGAGAAGATGAGGAAGAGTCTGACCGCAGTTAGTTGGATCACAGCCTCAAATCACATCATGAAACCACAAATCAGATCGATTCAATACACAGAAAACTATCCATTTTTAATCATTATTAATTGATCCTTTTTTAATCATGATTTCGTCCGTTTATTCCCCTCGACTGTCAATTTTGTGATTTTGGCTACGTGTCATCAAGGAGAGTGACACTGGACGAGTCGACATGGGCCTTGGTAAACTCATTCTGCTAGGACATTCTCCTTGTTTAAAGGACTCCTCCTCCCAACGACCATAGATACAACTGGAAGGAGTGGCCAGATCACCACCTGGTCCTGACGACAGCTGTAACAGACTACCAGCCAGACTCTGCATCACGGCCCAGGTGTTGAACCGTACCTGGATGTCTCTAGCTCTCTCATAAGACTGATAAGCAATCTTCTCCTCCATGCTGGCCAGCTCCTGCTTCAGATTGAGGATCTCATTCTGGTGCAGCTCCGTCAAGTCATTGAGCTGCTCCTCCAGACGCTCACACCTGGACGGACACACGGACACAGGTGAGAGTGACCACACACCTACGTCCTCAAATGTTGTACAGATGTTTACTGTTGCATTATTCCAGATGTTTTTCAATGTTTTATTCTAAATCGTAACGGTTTAGTGAAGAGTAGGGTTCTCGCATGTCTTAGCTTGAGTAACTGCCCATTGAGTTCAGGAAGAGTATTCATAAACATTTTACATTTGAGTCATTTAGCAGACGATTTCATCTATCTATTCTGTTTTGCACCAGTCCTATGGAGCCAAATTGACCACAAATGTATTGACTGTAAGAAAAGAAAAACATAACTGAAATATTTCATAGTATGAAAAAACTAAATTCAATTATATGAAAAAAAATAGATTCAAGCGTGGAAAAAGTGTATGCTAGAATCATTAAATGGATTTTCGCATCCGATCTTAAAATGTCTTCGTTCTAACATGTTTTTTCCACGTTCGCTTCTTCTTACGATTACAATTTCTTCCCACCTTCGTTCGAATCATGTTTTCTCAAAACCAAGTTTTGAGCCAGTATTGGCGTGGAGGCGGGGCTTTATCTGGGCATTGAATTCTCGCACCCGATTAGCCATGAATCACATCATTATAAAGTGAGAATCATAGCCTTTCCATGCACTGCTTTCCCAATGCAATCTGTGGAGAGAAGTTTAAGAATTGTACAAACTAGGCTAAATGTGTACATTTAAACAGAATAATAAACTGTTATCCACAGGTTGCATCGACGTCACTGTTGCCATGGTCACAGACACAGATATTGATGAAAGTTTAAAGTGGTCTGGAGGTACAATGTACCCCAACATAATCTCCCCCCAGATTAAGGGTGACCAGGGTGACAGGAGCATATAAAACACGGCAAACTCACTGCTCGTCAGGCCTATCAGTGCACAGTCTAATGTGTGTACTATGGTTTATTTAACTAATTAATAACTATCGATGTTCATTTAATATACAGTTGTTCTTAATGTAAAAAATGGGCCATTATTGGGGAGACAAAAAAAAAAAAACTAAATTCAAATGCGGTAAATTTTATACTTCACTCATTAACTGGATATTTTTGCTGTGATGTTTCCAAACCATTAGGTTTAGAACAAATGGTAATTAGCCCGTCTAACTTCAGTCACTTGAACACGTTAAACTTTCATCAATATCTGTGTCTGTGACCATGGCAACAGTGATGTCGATGCAACCTGGGAATAACAGTTTACTATTCTGTTTAAATGTACACATTTAGCCGAATTTATATAATTCTCTCCACAGGTTGCATTGGGAAAGCAGTGCATGGAAAGGCTATGATTTTCACTTTATAATGGTGTGATTCATGGCTAATCGGGTGCGAGAATTCAATGCCCCCCAGATAAAGCCCTGCCTCCATGCCAATAGAGGCTCAAAACTTGGTTTTGAGAAAACATGACTCGAACGAAGGTGGAAAGAAATTGTAATCATAAGAAGAAGCGAACGTGGCCAACAGAGCCCCACTGGAACAATTGTAGAAATGCCTGAAGGTTTCACAGGAGTCTTCGTGACAGTCAGTGTAGCTGTAACGTCAGGAGGTCTTGAGGGCATATTGTCCTTGGGAGATGGTGTACTATGTCCCAGAGTGTGGCAGACATACTTGTGTCTGGGAGATGGGGTACTATGTCCCAGAGTGTGGCAGACATACCTGTATCTGGGAGATGGTGTATTATGTCCCAGAGTGTGGCAGACATACTTGTATCTGGGAGATGGTGTATTATGTCCCAGAGTGTGGCAGACATACTTGTATCTGGGAGATGGTGTATTATGTCCCAGAGTGTGGCAGACATACCTGTATCTCTCCTCCTGCAGCGCTTGCATGATCATGGTGTAGTCCCTCTGGTAGTGGCTCTTCAGGTTTTCAAACGACTCCTCCAGGCGACCCTGGTTGTCCCGGAGCTCCTGCACCTCGTGGAGCAGCGTGTCCAAGCCTGATGCCTGGCCGAGATCCAGGATGTTCAGGCCCTTTGTGCTGGGCGGGCCCCCGGGGGCCCCAGTGATACTATTGGCTCCCGCAGAGCCAGAGGTCGCGCTGGAGCAGTCGTCCTCACTGCCGTACTTGGGGCTAGGGGCCCCCGCCAGGGTTCTGGCCCCCAAGCCTTGACCGTCCTCCTGGGGTTCATCGAGGGAGTCCTTAAGGGCCGCGATGTTGTCTGCGCTGCCGAACTTGTTGCGGATCAGGGAGGCAATCTCCCTGGGCTTGGAGACCACGGCCCCGGCCGCAGAGTGTGTGGCGTGGGAGAAGCTGGAGAGCCCACCAGTGACCTGTAGGGGGACACAGGTTGATCACTAATCGGGGGGAGGCCCAGGCTGGATTGGAGGAGATGAATGGACTGGAACGGCAATACCAGACCTGGGTTCAGATACTGTTTTGTTGGTTCTGTTTTGTTTGCGCCAATCGATGTCAATTGAAATTACTTTCAAACAGTATTTCTGAACCTAGGTCCGAGTGATACATATTCTATATGATATCAATATAATTTCTTTTAACACAAGTCTTTTGGAAGCTGTATGATGCTAATCTCTCTGGAAAGGAGTCAAAGACACGTGGCTAAAATGACCAGACAAACTATGTATTTTGGTGGTTGTACTCACATTAGCAGTTGCAGTGGCACACTAGTGATAGAAATAACAGTGGTGAATCATAAGTTGGATGACCTCTAAAGAAACAGCTGAAATGACCCCTAAAGAAACAGCTGAAATGACCCCTAAAGAGCTTACGGGAAAAGCATTTGAACAAAATGTTCATAACAACACTAACCTTAGCGCCAACGTCCTTCAGGCCTTGGTGCATGTCTCGGAGCACGTCTTTGGGCTGGCGGGGGATCCCGTTGTGCTCCACCTCACGTAGCTTGCGATGGTAGTGCTCCAGCTTCCTCTGCAGCTGCTGGATGCTCTGGGCTGACTTCTGGTTCTTCTTTTCAAACACCTGTTTGATGCGAGCACTCTGCTGCTTGTCCGCATTGTTGGCCAGTTTCAGATACTCGGCCACGTTGTCGTCCCGGGCCGTCTGCTCGATCTTGATCTGCTCGGTGAGCTTGAGGATCTTCTGCTGAAGTTGGGCGATGGCTTGTTTGGTGCGCTGGGGGTCGGGGGTGCTGTCCACTGTGTCCGCCCCGTAGCCGTCAGCGCCACAGGAGAGGGCGTTGGGCGACACGGCCGGGCCAGAACCATCCAGGCGATCCAGCTGACCCAGGCAAAAGAGGGAGGAATGAAGACGAGATAGAGGGAGGATGAAAAGGAGAGATTAGAGACCTCTTATGTAAATTGTCCTGGATATGAACGTCTGCTAAACCGTGTAAAATTGACAAACATGAGTTAAGACCAAAATGGACGGGGAAGATCATTAGACCTTGTACGTATGTAAAACCATAAGGTCACCATAAGGTCAACATAATTGCCTGAAATGAACCACTGTCCCACCGACCTGTCCAAACATCATTGACTGACAATGGAATTTTATTTTAAAAATGTTTTTGCAGAGAAGGGTTAATTTTCCAGGAATATCAGTATAACAGAATGTAGTTACATTGTTTTACAAACTGTTACAAAAGTTATAAACAGTGTAAAAGGAGTCTATACCTTGCAACTCTGAATTATGACCAACGTAATACATATTTCAAACAAACAGACCTAATGAAACAGTGTTAGGCCATGTTGTTATTTACATCGAAACCTGTGCAATGATTTTGGTAAGGGTATCTAGGAGTTCTTCTCTAAAAGCCTGCTTAAAAATATTCTGAGATCAGTTATATTAGCCTACCTTATAAAAATAAATATTTAGTAGTTCTTTTCTTAAGAAGTCTATTTTATTCTAGCTAGATCTAGGTTGGTGCACTCAGGACACTTCCAAACAGATGGCTTCAGCGTGTGAACAAACTGGCTCCTTGATTTTATCTGTAATTTCCAATGCTCTCACAATGATGGTTGAGTGGTGATGTCAGTGGAGTTAACACATCCCTGTCCGGATCAATTTGCCAACTGAACTTTGTCCTGAATTAAAAGATCTACGTCTGAATGACTGGTGAACAACAAACTGTCTTCAGGGTCACAGCCTAATGACCAACAGGCCTATATGGTTCATGAAAAACAATTGCTCTAATTGCATGTAATGTCGGTCCATGTTTCTTAGCAAGCAAAGTGGCCGTAATTGCACATTTAGTTTTGCCATCTGTACTGCATTTGCCTTCATTGCACATCTATACATTCCACTTGTAACATACATACATACAGGTGCATCTCAAAAAATTTGAATATCGTGGAAAAATTCATTTTTTTTCCGCAAATCAAATCAAAAGGTGACAGCGTCATATATTCTAGATTCATTACACAAAGTGAAACATTTCAACCCTTTTTTGTTTCAATCTTGATGATTCCGACTTACAGCTCATGGAAATTGAAAATCCAGTATTATAAACATTTTCAATACAGAAATGTCGACCGGAGAAGAGCTCTAATCAGCTAATTAACTCCCTGTACCTTCGATCTCTCAGTCTGGTTAAGTACACATAACCACATTTCGGGGGAAGACTGCTGACTTGACAGTTCTCCAGAAGACACTCATTGACACCCTCCACGAGCAGGGTAAGCCACAGAAGGTCATTGCTGAAAGGGCTGGCTGTTCACAGAGTGCTGTATCAAAGCATGTTCATGAAAAGTTGACTGGAAGGGAAAAGTGTGGTAGGAAAAGGTGCACAAGCAACAGGGATGACCGCAGCCTTGAGAGGATTGTCAAACAAAGCAGATTCAAGAACTTGGGGGAGCTTCACAAGGAGTGGACTGAGGCTGGAGTCAGTGCATCAAGACACCACGCGGAGACGTGTCCAGGAAATGGGCTTCAAGTGTGACATTCCTAGTGTCAAGCCATTCCTGAACCATAGACGACATCAGAAGTGTCTTACCTGGGTGAAGGAGTAAAAGATCTGGACCGTTGCTCAGTGGTCCAAAGCCCTCTCTTCAGATGAAAGTACATTTTGCATTTCATTTGGAAATCAAGGTCCCAGAGTCTGGAGGAAGAGTGGAGAGGCACCGAATCCAAATTGCTTGAAGTCCAGTGTGATGTTTCCACAGTCAGTGATGATTTGGGGTGCCATGTCATCTGCTGGTGTTGGTCCACTGTGTTTTTTTAAGTCCAGAGTCAATACAGCCGTCTACCAGGAGATTTTACAGCACTTCATGCTTCCATCTGCTGACAAGCTTTATGGAGATGCTGATTTCCTTTTCCAGCAGGATTTGGCACCTGCCCACAGTGCCAAAACAACTGGTTACTGGTTTGCTGCCCCTGGTATTACTGTGCTTGATTGGCCAGCCAACTTGCCTGACCTGTGAAAAGGAAAATGAGATACACCAGACCCAACAACACAGGCGAGTTGAAGGCTGCTATCAAAGCAACCTGGGCTTCAGTAACACCTCAGCAGTGCCACAGGCTGATTGCCTCCATGCCACACCGCATTGATGCAACAATTTGTGCAAATGGAGCCCCGACCAAGTATTGACTGCATAAATTAACATACTTTGCAGATGTTTTGAGACCTTTGCAGGTGTTTTGAGTTAATTAACTGATTAAAGCTCTTCTCAGGTCGACATTTTTGTATTATAATTTATTTATTCTAATATTTTGAGGTACTGGATTTTATTTCCATGAGCCGTAAGCCATAATCATCAAGATTGAAACAAAAAAGGCTTGAAATGTTTCACTTTATGCGTAATGAATCTAGAATACATGAAGGTGTCACTTTGATTTGAATTTCAGGAAAAAATTAACTTTTCCACGATATTCTAATTTTTTGAGACGCACCTGTATACTTAATCGTTGAACATTTTCTGCTCTCTTCTATTTGCACTTCTGGTTAGATGCTAACTGCATTTTGTTGTACTGTACTTGTACTTTTTCAGTGACAATAAAGTTGAATCTAATCTAGTGTATTTTGAACCACAAATCATTTTCAGAAAAACCAGTAAATCATTTTCAGAAATTACTGTAATGCAAGTTGGACACACTGGAGTGAGACGCCACAAAAGCACCCGTGCCTAAACACTTCTCGGAGGCTGTCTCATAGTACTCAGACAATAAGAACCCCCTACCCCTTCCATCACTGTGATCTCAGGCTGGACACAAGTGATCTTGCTCTCCAAGAATGACGGACAGACTGCTGACTAACCACTTCCAGATACTTTTCAGACACTGGCCTGGTAGCTGCTCTCATAAGGAGAGTTAATCAAAGCAGGTCCAGTGTGTTGATCCCCGTCTGCTGTCGGTGGATCAGACTGCTCATCCACATAGTTAAAACAGGTTAGTGGGATGACTGTCAGGGACATGTACTGTACATGACCAGTATACCTCTGACACACGGGTGTTAGGCTGAACCGTTGTGAATGGGTTCAGCACTAAACTAACAGTGTAGAGGACTTTGATTATTTGCTGTACTACTTTGTCAGTGAGCATTTATTAAAGGAAAGGTTCGCTATTATTGAACCTGGGGCTTTTTTGCTGATTATCAAGCATAATCCTGGACTGTAGAGACATATTTTTTCGGAATTATTATAGTTTAGAGTTTTTTTGATTTTTAAAAGGAAGCCTCTTCGCGGGGCTACAATGGAAGTGAACAGGCAACCAATACAGGGTTCGAAAATATATGATATATTCGGTTTTCCTACACGGGAAGGCCAGGGTATATTGATTTTGGTCTCCGTATGTTCTCAGAAACAATTTGTGCCAAAATGAGCATTATATCAATGGTTATCGCTGTTTATTCTTTCTGGAAAATGTATAAGCAGCTGCCGCGTGGTTGAATGTGTCTATGAGGAGACTGTATCCGTAACCGGCTTTGTTTACTAAACTGTAGCTCACATTAGCTAGTGTAGACTACGAGCTCAAATAAAAATGCCAGCAAGTTGTATTAGCTGCTAGTAAACCAACATGAATCTGTCTGCAAGGAGGATTTATCTGGCAACCGGCTTTGTTTACAAAACTGTAGCTCACGTTAGCTAGTATAAAAAGTGGGATTTATTGCTACCTAATGCCATCGAGAACCTTGATGTGTCCATGGATGAGGCTGAATCGGCTCCAGCGTGTGCAACAGACAGCATTGACTTTCAGGTTCTTATCAACCGGGCAGTTTTGGAAACCTTCCACATCCCCAAAGAAACTAGAAGAGGCGGCAGAGGCTGGAGGGATCAAACGGACAACTCTCAATTCTGTACAAGCAGCCATGTAATAGCTATTTGGATAATTCTGTCATACGTCCCATTCTGCCGGAATAGTATGGGGAGGTACTGAAATTATTCCTATTATGGAGCATTGGCGTGATTATGATACGGTTGGGAACGCCATGGCAGTTATTTTCCCTGATTGATAACATTCCGGAGACCTATATCAATGCACCATGGCCTTCCCATTTTGGAAAACAGAATCTATCATATATTTTCAAACGCTACTTTGGTTGCTCCATTCAGTTCCATTTTAGCCCAGAGAGACTGCAGGAAAAATCGGAAACACTCAAAACTGAAATAATTTACGAAAAATAATGTCTCTATGAACTAGGATCAAGATAATCTGTAAGTAGGTCCCAGGTTAAAAAATAGTGAACTTTTCCTTTAATTGACAGGGTATTGCCAAGCAGGTTCAAATGGAAGAGATGTGAGCAGTTCCAGTGATAAACAATCTAGAACTTGTCAATGATTCAAGGCAACGACCCGTTGTTTAAAATGAGAGCTTGTTTGGGCCTACCAAACCTTCAGTGGCTGACCTTAAGCACACTTGGAGACAGCCACAGTTATATATAGAAAGGCTTAGAGCACATAGTGACCAACCCCGCCCCCCCCACAACTTTCACTCCTTCATCAAGATCTATAAGACAGCAAGCCAGTTAGCTCAATTTGACATTTATTTAACAGTACTTTATCGTGAATTCTTTATTTTTTTTTAAGATCCATTTGTTTTGGGGCATTTGATGCTTTATTGTACAGGAAAGAGCCGTACAAGCAGCTTAGACCACTGGACCAGCAAGGTCAGAACGTTGACCTTCCAATACCATGCTTCCATATCAATGTTTTCCTATTAGCTGTTCTGTATTTTGGTGAAGCGAGAAGTGTTGGACTATGTTGGTCCAATGGTCTGTAGCTGCCCCCGGTCTACATGTACTGCTGAGGTACCGTAGGTTTGAATCTGACCTACTGCTCTTTCAGCAAAAACTCTTATTTACCTCTTTCCAGTTCAAAAAAAGGCATAAAATGCCGAAAAAATATATGAATAAATATAAATAAATATTTTTCAAACAAAACCTGTGTCCTAGTGGATAGGTTGTGCGCCCTGGCTTAATCTCAGCAAAATGTCTGCTAGTTACGGGGTCAGTGCCCGGGTCAGGCCGTCAGTGTAGGAGTGACTTGCTCCAACACAGACCACTTCTAAATCTAGGCCAAAAACCTTGATGTTTTCTTCTCTTGCATTAACCTTTTAATAATCCTTTAGCCCTCTTACATGTGATGTTTTTATTTCTATGCTTTGTCTTTTAAGCCAATATTATTTGCAAAGCCCTTTGAATTGCCCCTGTGCATGAAATGTGCTATACAAGTAAACTCGACTGGCCTTGCCAAGGACTGGTTTAAACTCACCCGGTCCGGCTCCTCGGTGGAGTGGTACCCTGAGGTCAGCAGCATTTCGGCCAAGGCGGGACTGGTGGGTGTGTCCGTGGTGGACGAGGAGCGCGGACGGCCGGCCTGCAGAAGCATAACCTCCTGGGTACTCCTCCGGTGGATCTGGGGGCTGCCTTTCTGGGGGGGGTCCCCGGTCCCCCCTGTCTTGCTGCGGCGGCTCTGCAGGCTGGTCCCTCGCTTCATCATGGGGGGCGCGCCTCGGATCTGCTGCAGAACGCGGCTCAGAGCTGCGGGGGGAGCGGAGGAAGCAGCGTGGGGGTCAGAGTCCAGGCCGGGGCCCAAGGGAGCTGGAGCGTCCCCGACCTCGGGCCCCCCGCCGTTAGACGGCTCCGGGGCGGGGCCGCCTGAGGACGGGGGCGCCGAGGCGGCGGCGTCGTGCGGGGAGACGGACGAGCGGCGGCGCTGCGGCTGGAAAAGCTGCTTCAGGCCGTGGCCCAGCACGCCCATGTTCTCCAGTGCATTGTGGGTGATCTTGGACAGGCCGTGCTCCGACTCGGACGCCCTGCGGCCCACTTCCGGCTCGACCCGGCCTCCCACATCCGGCTCCTCTGGACTCTGCTCATTACAAGCCTGCTCCATCAGGGGGCGCCAGGCTGATGCGCAGCCTCAGGGGGTCGTCTCTGGGGGTGCGGGGGCCTAGCTACTCCCCGACACCACACCCCCACTGAGAGGCAGCTTCAAAGCCGGAAAGCAGGTGGGGGTGGCGCTCGCTCACTTGGACCCTGTGCATGCATCTGCAGATTGGCTCAAAGTCATGCTCGTCTAACACAAGAAGGAAAATAACATGGATTATGACATGCAAGGGTGAGTGATGGGAGAAAAGAAAGCAACAGAATTAAAACAACGATTACACAACAAAGCAGAGGTTGAACATAGGTCGGCTTTGAGACACTGAGGCTCGAGTTAATTGACTCAAATGTGAGGTTAAATATTGGTCATTGCTTTAGAACAAAATGAATTCACGTTCTCCGAGAAATCCGCGGGTCAAGCCACAATGCCTGATGTCCAAACCCCACGTACAAAACAACTCTACTGCACGAGCCTATTAAAAAAAAGTGTTTTTTCGGGTGTCATGCTATAGAAGAAACATTCCCAAAAACGAATTTCTGAAATGCTGCGGTGATGTGGTACAGTTTCCATAGATACTGGCACTGTGGAACTAGGAGACGGAGGTGTGCCACAGCACTAGGTCTAACCTGCCTGTGGTTTTCTGATCAAGCTGAGGCTAACAAACATAGCTATCATTCATTATTCACTTAGACTCTAGGTCTGAGTGCCATTCAAGTAGTCATTTTAAATTGTTAATGTAAAAACACGGCATTTCAGAAATTGTTCATAAAATAAACAGGTAAAAGCATTCAAAGAGACCATATATCCTTTTAAGATTTTAAATGAGTTTAGTATGTATAAATAGTAGGAAAATGAAGGCAATAATGAAGTGCTAAAATGTAACATTTATCAGGACGTCTTATCTGCCGGAGGCCCCAGTGAGTTGTCCTTTTAGAGAAAATCAAACCGAATCAAACGTGGAGCTGTGAGTGCAGCTGTCTAAGGCTAATCCACCACTTCGAAGAGCTGAGCTCCAGGAGAGCACTTTATATAAAGAATTGTCTTTCATTTATAATCAATATAGAAAGAGAAAGAGAGAGAGGAAGAGGAGGGAGACTGTAGGGCAGTGAAGAGAGATACGAAGGAAGACAGTAAGAGGGAAAGAGAGAGAGCAAGAAAGAGAGATAAAACAGAGCGAGAGAAAGGGAAAGAGTGCTTACCATCCGTCCAGCTTCTCTTCTGACTCACAGCTCAGGATTGGCTGCGGAGGAAGAGGTCAAAATGGGAGAAAAATCACTATCAGATTGGATGCAAACGTCAAGATACAAGTAAATGATGCTGTCATGGCGGCACACTGAGTCACGCTCAACCAGCCACATCCAAACTGCAAGCCCACTGTTCAGAGGTATGCTGTCACCAGCAGTCCTTATCTTAATCTCACTAGTGACCGCTCAATGTAAACCAATGACATGAAGCTGTACACCACAGAACACCTCAGGGATGACTTCATACGTTCCAGGACTACCCGGGGGCTAAGCAAGAAATTAAAGGGGAATTTTAACCAACGTTTATTTTCCTATTCAATCTACAATCTAACCACATTTTCCTGCACAGTCTACCACGCATAAGGTATTGTTTCATCATTTTGTGTACGACATTACCATCAAAAGCACCCTGTCGGTGGAAAACTTAGGTAGCCACATTAAACTACCGCTGATCTCATTATTTAACAGAAGAACAACTCGGTGAGTGCATACATTTTCATAGTGGCTCCCGTACGAATCAATCCCAGAGCCCTGGCTAACCAAGGACCACGCTCTAATCAAGTTAGCTATGACTTCAAATGAGTGATGAGTAATAATGGAACCTTAATCACAGGCTACATTTGAGTAGCAATTCTGGGCATGCGTTTACTGACATTCCTGCCACTACCAGTAGTCATCATTATTATTTTTATTATTAAGACTAATAATTAAAGGTTCCTTTTCAGTCATGTAATATCCATCATCTCAGTGAGCTTTTTAAGCATATTTGATTTTCTTAGAACATGCCGACTAATCAAAAATGATACACCTTGCCTTACTCAAGCAACGTTACTCAAGAACAATAATTTTTAGTTTTATTTAATTCAGCCACAAGTCAACAAAGTCAGCACAAGGT
>JACXGI010004688.1:13470-39340 GCA_016801175.1 Esox masquinongy | reverse complement strand
TCCATGGAGGCGCAAACATTTCTATGGAAGCTAGATGCCACTGTTCAGTATTCTGTTGGGGACGGCAAAGGCATTGATGTCCATTTCGAAACCAAACATTTACTGTAGCACTGTCCTGAAAATCTTCAGTCATTAGTTGCCATGGCTAACGTTAGCCACTGTAATTCCCTTGCTGTATACTGCAGGCTACTGCATGACCCCCTCTTGATTGAGTAACATTGTAGACTGTAAAACAGTTCCAAACAGTCATTGCACCAATAATACCATGTATTTCCCATGTGGGTTGCTATGCTACTGCCCGGGAGGGGACAAAAGGTTGACCTTCGTTAGCTAGCCACAGCGACATGTCACAAACGGTTCCGGTCCCAGTTGCAGATAAACTCGGTCAGATGCACAAGCCTATCGTTTTGTATCCCCCGGATCCCACTGCATCCCAGCGTCACACCAGCTGGATCAATATTAGAAGCCATTGCTCCCTTGCCCATTGAAGTAAACATTACTTTATAGAGGAATAGAATGCCATTTGGGATAAAGGCAGTGACAATCGGTGGAACTCAACTATGTGGCCACATTTGCCCAATCTTCACAAACCTAATGAAGCAGGAAGAGGGAAACAATCCAGTCCCTACTAGCCTTTCTGGCACCAGCAGAACAAGACCCGCACAACTCCCTACCCACTCACAAATTATGACACTTCACTCGTATTTCCCTCACATTAGGAGATTTCTACGAAGGCAGTTCCTCTCTCTGCATTTTGCAACACACAACAGAGAGAGAAAACACGAAGCCCACTGGTAAGGGAGAAAGTATTGGAAACAGATCAGATTGAGAGATTTGCTTAATTTGTGTAAGTCCCTTACTCACAGCTTTAATACTACCCATGTAACAAGAACCCAACACAGAGGTAGCACCACGGCTGATCCCCCCGGGGGAAGCTAGGCAATTGCACACCCTCGCTGTAACTAAAACCTGACCCCTCCAAATAGGCTAAAGCAGCACCAACGGTAATATGTGCAACCTACTCATCTAACACTGGAAATCCCCTAATCTGTTTGCCTCTCCACATTTCACACCACATTCAACTTACTGCCACCCTGACCAAAAGGTCTGTCTATAACACACCCCCCCACCCACCCCACCGTCCTGAAGGTAATCCATAGTGATGATTGAGTAACAGTGCTGTGCATGCATTATTAATCAGACAAACAGGAGTGACTAAGACTCAGCACAGCTATTGTGTATCCATGTCAACAAGCATGCATCCCAGAATGTGTCCAGAAACATTATGAAACACTACAGATCACACACATGGCCTAGTCTGTCAAATTAGACTAATTGCCACCACAGAATTCCCATTCTCTGCTGCAGTTTCAAACACCCCACGTGCATGGAGCCTTCCAAGGTCATACCAGAGTGTGTGTACCTACAGTCTATACTGCCGGTTCCTACATAGATAACATACAAATGTACCTACAACGTTCAACCATATCTGTAGGCTACTTGTGGGCCGATTCACTATAACAGTCCAAGTTCACCAGGCATCTACAACAAGGTTGTTCTCCAACAAGATGATAATGTTTTCATGTGTCAGCCTGCTGATTATCCACATTCTCTTCCATTTTGAGCACTTCATCGACGGAAACGTATTCTCTATTCTGATGAAAGCCTACATGGCTCGAACATTTATTCCAATCAAATTCCTCATCATCAGCATACACCTTTCAGACAAAAATAGCCACGGGAAAAGATGATTTGCAAATCACACCTTTGAAGCAAAGTGTGTTTGGCTAGCTACTGTTACTCATACCTTGAGTTCCGGTCATCCGAAGGGCAACTGGAATTTCTCTGCATAGGAAAAGGGTAAATATCCAAGGAAATGTCCAAACCCACTTCCTTCCAACACACTATCCAAATAAAAGAACTGAGATGTCCTTCACTTTTCAGTCAACTGTTTCCATTGATGTTTAGGAATATCACATGCTGCAATGAAAAGAGTGGAGAAATACATCAATGTAGAAGAATCTTAGCAATTAAGATCATAGTTCATGCACTGCCTACTAATTTACTTGAGATAATCTTAATGCTAGGCTAAATTTGATATTCATGCTTTTGAGGAACTCACCACACAGCAATTAGCAACAGTTCAATAGTGTACTTTCCAACTCGCCTCAGAACACGTGACTCATTCATGGGTTTGGGTGATTAGAAACTCAATACACTGCTCTCCAGATTAACTTGGCTACTGCACTGCATATCATTCTCACTAAGCTGTGGGGCAGTTTTTGCAGAGACGACTGTCCTGGAATAGGCAAACCAATGCCAAATTTTGAAAGGGTGTGATAGGCCAACCTGTCAACAAAAAGAACTGAAGGAGCCACAACTAATACAATCAAGGCTAAGTCGTGTAAAGTTCAACTGCCACAATCAGTTGGCAACCTACAGTTGATAAAGTTATGCAGAGTCCCCTGGTCTGGTAGCTCAGAGGTCCTAAATGCTCCCCATTATTTTGCTGCCATAAACTAGCACAACTGATTCACTAGTCAAGGGCTTAGTAATTAGTTGAAACAAGTGACCTAGTTCCGAAGTATTCTAAATACATGGAAGAGTTGAGGAACCAAGAGTTGAGAACCACTGTCTTTACCTGATGTTAGATACTGATGTGACCAAGGTTTTTAAGTCAATAGAATTTGCCTAATCCCTGAGTGGGGTCTGGTTTCACAGTGGAAGGCATGACTGCAGAGCTAAACGACAATTGTTAAGTCAGTTATTCTGATGAACGTTGAGACTGAAGGGCAGCTGAGAAAGGTGCTTGCTGTAAGAAATGTTGACTTGTTCAGGCTCAAACCCGGTCAATCCGTAATTAGCAATAAGACGCCTTAATGCAATCACACGTCAAGCTATCTACTTGCTGAGAAATGTAATACATTATTGTACTGTTATTTTACCAGTTAAGTATGGTAAAAAGATGACTATTTACAGCAATGACCAGGGAGCAATTAGGGTTAACTGTCTAGCCAGGAGTGTAGATTTGGGCGGGACGGGGGTCATGACACCCCAATATTACAGACAGGTCAATTTAACCCTGACCCTCCCAATATGCAATACAAACCCACACTGCTTGTGTCTTGCTCAGGGACAGAACAGGGTTTTTCACCTTGTCACTCAGGATTAGAACCAGCGACCTGTCGTTTACAGGCCCAACTCTCTTGACCACTAGGATACTCTGCCGCCCTAACCCCACATAACTACCATACTGAGATTATCCAACCGCTGTTTCAGCATTGAAAAATGACTGTTGCGAGGCTATCACTGGCCAAACAGCACCACTATAATCAAAATCAGAATGACACTACAGTACTGTAATTGCCATAGGTGTATATAAGAACCTAGCCCAGCTAATGGCCCGCATTAAAATGATAATCAGGACACAGACAAATAATCAGATGAGTCGTAACCAGTTTGGCTGTTGCGTATGGCTAGTGACCTCACCGACAGGTTGAAGACATTGACCCACCCGCTGTTTAAAGGCTGTAACGTGTTAAAGACATTGTATATGGCTAGCTAATTTTAGCTTGTATGAACCAGTGCCATGGCTTTATCGCAGTACATCGATCTGTGCCCGACGGACACACGCACACACAGTGAATCGCAACACAATGAAGGTTAGTGTAGTTGGCGAACATGGTTAGGAAACCTTTGCTAGCGAACTGGTTTAATTTTTAAATGTAGTGAACATCTTAAAATAATGGCTGATCATAGCTATCTATATGAATCCTGACACACCCAAGAAGCAGTATAACCATACCCGGACAGAAACGTTAACGTAAAGCACTTGCACCTAGAAATTGCACAGTAGAAAGCTACATGTAAGTTAGCAAGCTAATGCTAGCATCATAGAACAGGTTGTTTGGGTGTTACGTTTATGATAGACTATAAAGAATGCTAGCTAGCAGTAGCCAACAAGCTACTATATATCAGTAGACAACGTTCCAGTACTGTACTAGCTAGCCAGCTAAGTTACGTCGTTACTTACTATATACTACAACAGCTAGCTAGCTCTGAGCTAAGATTATGTTGAACACAAGTTCATAAACAATCCACTCAAGATACAATATTCAAATCACATGTATAATACAGTAATTCGTTTAACTAGCTAGCTATATGTATTTACAGGTTACAACTTACATGGGCGCTGAGAGGATTGTGCTGATGACCGTTCATTTCTCCCAGCGGAACACTCCCAACAGTGACGTCAAGGGGCCACTGGTCTGACAGCTAACATGGCCACGTTCAGTTTCAAACTGTTCTCGACTCGAACGATGCAGATAGAAATTTCACGATTAGAGCCGACGTGCACCAGGTCATTAAAATAAATGTTGCTAGGTCGAGTCCCCGAGCGGACAAGCTGAGATATGTCCTGAGCAATTGCATTTCCCCTAATTGCTGCCGGGTCTTTAATGACAATGCGTTCTGTCATACTAATCTGTATAAATAAGTGTTCTGCGTGCACACATTCATACTTTATGGTTCTAACTAGAATATGTGAAAGTTCTAGAACGTCAAAAACGTAGCGAACACATCTCTGTCTGCAATGGACCCCGCTGCCATACCTTCGATACAGTAGATAAACTAAAAGGTTGTCCTTGTTGCATTTAACGTTGTGAATTCCGCATTGTCTATTAAACTATTGAAACGTTCTCAGATTTAAACGTTTTTTTAGCGTAATTAATACACCCCTGGCCTGGTGTTTCTTATTCTGCCATACTCATATACAAACGGATACTGCAATGTGTTGGATGACAATGTACATATACTTCTTTTGAAAGTGTCACTGCTAAATAATTTGGCAGTATTCCAGCCAGTGGGCCCAGGTAACTAGCACAGATTGTATAAGATTCAAGCCATAACTAACTTCTGTGCAGTGGCTCATTACTAGCCAGGCAGACCACAATATTCACTGTTACAGTTACAGGCCATTACAGACATGCAGCAAAATTCAGTGTTACTATAACCTTTCTATGAAGTACAATCTGGAATTTCACATGACTAAAGATACACCATTGCTATGCACGCCGGAAATGTAAGTGTACCCGTACAAAAGAATAAGAATTTGGGTAGGAATTTCCTCAATAAGACATGATGGGAGATTCACTGGGCAGTTATAGTATCTTAAGTGCAGAAATGCTAACCTCTCCTATAATAGCACAAATAGCTTACTAAACATCTTCAATATAGCAAGAATAGAAAATTCAGGGAAAACAGACTCAAAGCAGTACATTTACAGTATTTATTTAGCGTGACATTGCAGATGGCAATTGATGATACCTGTAATGGGGGAAAACAAAGTTTAGTATGAAACTTCAACAACAACTCAATTTGCCAATAATTAGGATGTTAAAACACATGGATGTGATAACACCATACCATTGGTTACTTATGGTCTGGATACGGATACTGGGGCACTTTGTAATCTGAATGGAAGACAGAGGCATAAGGATTCCAGCTGTAAGCCCTGGGGTACTGGCCAGGGGGCCTGAAGGACGGCTCAGGTTGGACCTGGGTATTAGCGGTAGCAGAACTGCCTATGGCTGCTGGAGGAGTGGCAGATCTTGGTACGAGTGGGAAATGATCAAAAGGCTGAATGTCATAAGGGTACCTGTGGGGGTTAGCCCGTCGTTTGGCTGAGAAGTCCGGCCTTTGATTGACCTGATTGAATCCTCTAGGTTGCACACGTGGGGCCTTCGATGCAGATCTAGGGACATTTGACTTTTCAAGAGCAGCAGCTGTGGTTGAAGGCCTAGTGGTTGGTGCTGGAAGGACTGTCATTTGAGGGTCATAGTGTGAGAAATCGTGAACCTGGCGCATTAGTGGGTAGCCAGGCTTTTGGTATTCAGGCCATTGTTGGCCCCAGGGGTATTCAGGCCCATCCTGGCCCTGTGGGGATCCTCCATGTTGCACACGGGGGGGCTTTGAAGCAGGTACAGGGGAATAAGATCTGGTTGGTGCTGCTGTTGGGTTAGAGGGATATTGAGATAAATAGTAGGGAACCTGCATAAACTGGGGGTATTCAGGCCCGTCTTGGCCCCAGGGGTATCCTCCATGTTGCACACGGGGGGGCTTTGAAGCAGGTACAGGGGAATAAGATCTGGTTGGTGCTGCTGTTGGGTTAGAGGGATATTGAGATAAATAGTAGGGAACCTGCATAAACTGGGGGTATTCAGGCCCGTCTTGGCCCCAGGGGTATCCTCTATGTTGCACATGGGGGGCCTCTGAAGCAGGCACAGGGGAATTAGATGAGGTTGGTGCTGCTGTTGGGACAGAGGGATATTGAAATAAATAGTAAGGAACCTGCTGAAACAGGTTTTTTCCCGGCCTCTCCTGGGCCCGGGGGTACTCCGGCCTCTCCTGGGCCCGGGGGTACTCCGGCCTCTCCTGGGCCCGGGGGTACTCCGGCCTCTCCTGGGCCCGGGGGTACCCTCTAGGTTGTATAACATTGGGAAAGTTCAGGCCTTGAGGGTCCCAAGGAGACACAGTATCGCTCCCAGGGACAGGTGTGGTCCTCTTCACTGATGTGTTAGTCATAGGGCAGGTGAGGGTAATCTCTCCAACAACAGAGAGCAAAGAGAGCAAATGCTCATTGGCCTAAGGGAGGAAGTCACAAAAGATTCAAGTAGTAAGTGAGTGCCCATGAGTGCCCCTATTAACTAATGACCACCAGAGGGCAGTGTGTTGAGTACCTCAATCATAACGCAGGGTCCATTGTATGGAGCAGTGATCACCACTCCTCCAGAGAATGACTCAATGGTGATTCCACAATGTTGGCAGGCAGAAAAAAGGTGCTCCCACTCACCAGACACTGAAATGTATACAATTCAGAAAACAAATCTGTAGTCATGATTGACAGTTAGAGATTACCTCAATTTCAAGATCTCTTAATAATTAAAGCACTAATTCACTCTGGATAGGAGCATCTGCTAAATTACCAGAATGTAAATATTTACATTATATTGATTTAATTGTTTTGGGCTTGGTCCTACTGTATTAGTACGTATTCAGCATAGGGTGTTATCATTGATGTAACATGCAAATTTGACAAAATGTATAGTCCAAACAACAAAGTATTTATATACACACACACACACACACACACACACACAAATAAACAACCTTTAACTTTGAGAGTATCTGCTGCCATGGGCAGCTTCACCACCATGCCAGATGAAAAGCAGGAGACAGATGGGGTAGGGGGCAGGGGCGCAACAGGACAAGACATGGTCATGGTTGCCCCCCACAGACGCAGCGGCAGGACATAGTTGCCCCCCTGCATGTGAGAGAGAAGGCACGTGTCATCATGGGCAAACCCCTGGATGTGAATGGATACCAAAATTACACTGTCGTTATAATGAAGTCAGGCCTAAGGAGATTCCAATGAGATAACTTGCTAGCAATGGCACATCGGATAGCATCTAATCAGTAGACCATTCAGAAAGGAACGTGGTAGTTTGTCTCACCGAGCTTTGTCAAAAACAGCTTGGGTACTTTTTTTTTTTTAAACTAAACGGATTTCATGTTGTCTTGCTTTTCAACCAGACCTGTGTATATTTCTTCAAACCTGTTTATCTAAGCTAACCAGTCTCCTTGAGCAACATGCTGCTGGGAAGAGGAAGTGACCACGCAAAGCCTGAAAAAAAAAAAAATTAAAAAAAAAAATAAAAGACATCCATATTCAATTTTGGCCCAGAAGCAGAGTGTCTAAACAGGATTTTGTCATTTTTTTAGGGCACTGCCCTGAAAATCAATGACCACCTTTCTATCAGAACTGCCAACAGATCAGACACCCTCAATCAAGGGGACACCTGATGCTAAAATAACCTAGAGCAACAGGTTGTGGTGTGTCTAGCGAGCGTGATAATTATTTGTCGTGTGCAGTACCCTACAAAGAAATGCTTACCCACGCATGCTCCTCAACAGTATCAGTAACAATAAACCAGATAGCATAAAAATACACATTCAAACAACCAGTCTGTTCTGATAGCAGCATAATGTACACAGAGCTGCTTTGGTTGAATGAAATTACTGTATGCAGGAGAGTTCTAGTGGTGCCTAGGTAAGTAAGGGGACAGATTAAAGCAACTTCTTAGTACCACCTAAGCACAAGCCAAATACAGTACAGCTTGTTGTAGTGACATAGACCTGCAATATCCATGGAAGACTTTGTATCTAGAGGTAGTGACTTGAGTGAAAAGCAGTAAGCCCCCATGAAAAGGTCACCTGTTGAGTTACATGGCAGCCTTGGTAGGGGGCAACAAACATCACATCCCTGCGTAACCGCTTTACAGAGAAGCCGCAGTGACTCGGCATCCGGGAAAGGGGAAGAACAGGAGATCCATCACCTGCACAAGACAATATTTCAGTCTCACCGTCTCATTTTGGACTCAGCAATTTGAGACAGATCAGTAACTGCACATCTACAAAGTCAATGCACAACATTTTATGCAATCATTATCTAGATAGTAATTTAATATTATACCAGGTATAGCTAACATTTTCAGCAAATTTGGGTTTAACCATTTTGCTTATGGACAACAGATCCATCCCCAAATGGATTCTATCCACCTTTCAGTCGCTGTTCAGATGTTCTAACCATTAAGCCATCAAGTAGTCAAAACAATGCCACCTAGACATAGTTTGATGCCTATACTGAATACACTACTACTAATGTGCAGGACAGAATGATTGGCTTTTAAGAGGCACTCAATGAATCAACCACGACTTCACATTGAAAATGAGCGTACCTCCAGAATATCAAAACATAATGACGCCATGTGATAAAGGCATTAAACATTCTTAACTATGCTTATTCTACTTACCACCATCAACCAGAAAATGTGGAGTCTTCCCCCGTTTGACCCGAAGGGTCATCGAATCATTGTTGCACTCTACTGTTGGGCTCAGGCGATGCAGTTTAGCATCCAACTGGGGCAAATCTGGGCGAGAATAAAGTATTAAGAGAATGTTGTACAATCGCAAAAAAACTGCAAGTTACTAATTTCAAAACTAAAATGTTCCTTTGCCATCAAAAGGCGGCCCACGAAACGAATTTGCTGTGAGGTTGGGACACCCAGGCAGGTCTTTTCTGGGACCTCAAAGGAAAGGACCAACCTTTTTTCTGTATGTAGAAGAGGTATATTACATTTCAGGCAAATAATAATAAAAAATAAAATATTTAAAAAACAAACAAACAAAACAAAAAACCTTTCCTTTTTGTTCTAATGGGGAAAAATGTTGAATTAAAAATATATACTAATATATACGAATTTAAGAATCATGTTAATGTTCAAGATTAACAACAACAAAAAACGGCCTTGTGGCTTACTTTGAGATGCATGTTGGTGAGTCTGATAATCAGCTACGAACGCAAGAGATCCGTTCTGACTTTTGAAGCCGTAAGTAGCAGATTCATCGTTTGTTGTACTTAGATCTACACTTCTCAGTTGGCCGTTATTCCCACCTACAAGCCGACCCGACCTTTTAGTCGTTGGATCCAAGTGTTGTTTGTCATTTTTTAACATTGCAGTGGTCGAGTCAGTAAACTGTCCATAGCAAGGCCTTACCAAAGAACTCAGCGTTACAGTCACTGTAAAGTAAAAAAATATATTTTTCCACGACATCACACCTCCTGATGGTCCTGCTGCTCTCACAATTCTAAAATTAAAACCCTTCACTATTATTCACATGAACAGTCTGACGGCTCAAGTAGCAGTCACCTCAAATTTAAACTTTATGTCTGATTGAAGAACCAATCACAAATCGACGTAGGCTGGTCAAAAAAAAAGTTTAATAGCGTCTAATAAGGTGCTACTTTATGGTGCGTTCATATGCATTTGGGAAGTTAGAATTAACCCCATACGACTGGAAGAAATCCACGTGAAAGGCGCCCTCCATTGTAGTATAACAACATTTTAAGCAATTTTATCTTTAGCTCGAACTTTATGTATTATACACCGACTTCTGACGTCATATACTAAGAAAAAGTATGTAAAAGACGTTTCAGCATTTAAATGTTACAACTATATAATATTTATAAAAGGCAATCAATAAATATAATCTTTTATAACAGTACAATTTATATGTCATCGATGTTTAGCCCCGAAAATTAGAGCTCTTGGATATTGCCTGATATTACGATTTGTATCGGTGAGTTGAATGACCGCTCCAAGAAACAGTATTTCCAGGTGGACCTCGTTTATTTTAGTCTTCCCAATAATCTTGGATGCACTGAAGATATTTCCCTTTTCCCAATTTTGAAGGCAGCAGAAACTCAAGTGTGATTCTCCCATGGACGCCAATTGTACACAATGCTACTGTTGCTTTATGTATGGTGATGTCACTAAAGCTAGAGCTTGGCCAATTCAGAAATAGCCTAGACGGTATGAAATAAATCGTTTAAGGAGTGTAATAATTTTATTTTCCTATATACTTTATAAAAAAAAAAATCATTGCAATACTGTTGCAATAAATCATTTTTTTATTTCCAGTAAATAAATATGGTCAACTTCTTTTTATACATTGTTGTCTCACACTGTCCACTGAAATTAATGATGAAATTGTGAAAACATAACAATGAACATGATCATTTTTGTATTTAATAAAACGTTTTGTTTTTATGTATTTATTTTTATTTAATGTTAAATATATATTACAAGAAAACTAATTAAGTACAGTCAGTGCATGACAAAAGGAACTGAAAAACGATACTGAATATTTTCATGTCTTTCAAATAGTTCCCTTTCTGTAGCTGTCCCATGGGGATTCTAACATTGCATAATATGACTTTAATCAAATCAAACAATAACATCATATGACTTTATTCAAATCAAACAATAACATTGTATTACTTTATTTATCGCCAGCTCATAGGTTTGTAACATCAACACCCACGCAGCCCCAGTCCTCCTCCTCAGTGATCCCAGGCTCATTCACCTCGTCTAGGACCATAGAAATGTACACATCATTGTCTGGAACCTTCTCCACATGATGTTCGGGGATTGAATATGGCTGTGACTCTGTCTTTGGCTGCTCCTTAACTCTGAAATGGTCAGGAGTCACGGGCCTGGAGTCCACGTCCCGCCCCCACCTGTAGCCAGAAAAGGTTGGAGAGGCAGGTGCCAACTCATTGTCCCCCCGTGAGGGGTCAGAGTCAGCAGCCCCGGCTGACGGAGCCCAGGAGGAGGGGAGTGGGGCTGAGAATAGGCTGCCCACCCCCAGCAGGTGCCTGTGGTCACGCTGGAGGGCGTTGTCAATGCTGAGGCTGAGGTTGATCGGCGACGGCGGGCACATGTCGAACTCTATGAAGGAGAGGATGCATTCTCGCTCACCCATCTGCTGCCAAAGGAGGTGAGCTTCACTGCTGCTGGCGGTGTTTACCCCGCCTCCACCTGTCTGATGGGGCAGTGACAGGGTGTCCCTCAGACTGTCTGCGGTGTGAGGGTCGTCATAGACACCAAGTATGGAGCCGCTGTCTGTTCTTGAGGGATGCTGAACCGCCCAGTTGTTTGGCATGAGCTCCGCCCAGTTTTTCTCTGACTTCCTGAAAGGCCCCATCCACAGGGTTTCCTGCACTCTCTCCCAAAACGACAATCCCTTCGCCTTCCGCTGGCTGTGTTCACACCTCGCGCGGCTCCTCCGGGGGGTCCAGAACACCCAGGAGGCCAGCACCAGCATGGAGAAGCACCAGAACAGCTCCAGCACACGGGCCCAGAACTGGCCCAGCCACCAGCCCCAGCTGAAGCGCCTCCAGTCCCCCAGGAGCCCGTAGAGCCAAAGCAGGCTGTAGATCTGCATGCCCAAGCATAGCAGCCCCAGGAGGGCGCAGACCGCCGCCACTCGCCTCGCACGCTCCTCTGATCTCTGTGGGGTTCCCCACTGCGGTATTGGGGTCTTGGAGAAGGGGTGCAGGTGGGAGAGGGATTGGGTGAGGAGGCCCAGGCAGAGGGGCAGGCCCCAGCAGAGGGAGAGGCTCTGTAGCGCCACGGGGAGGTCAGGAGACAACGCAGGAGAGAGCAGGTCGGCTCCCAGTAGCAGGGTGCAGTGCGTCACCGCTAGACCTCCCACCACACAGGGGCGCTGCAGAGGGGAAGGCCGCTGATTCAGGTCGGCCCGTCGGTGGGGAATCATGTTCAGGGCGACCTGGGCCCACAGCATCAGTGGCAGCGGCAAGTTGTAGAGGGCGGTGAGGACGGGCCGAGACAAGACCCGGCGCGTGCCGTACGGGTCGGTGAGGAGGAGGGCAGCGCGGAGGGCACCGGTCAGCAGGAGCAGCCCGTTGGCCAGGGTCAGGTTTCCGCAGAGAGGATGGACCTTGGTGGAGCCGCCAATAATTCCCAGTGCAGCCACACAGGACAGCAGCAGGAAGAGGCCGGCGGAGCCGTAGACGTGGAGCTCCCAGGCGAAGGCCAGCGTGCGGCTCAGGTCCTCCCACAGCAGCATGGTGCCATAGGTGGCGGTGGGGAGGACGCAGGGGCCCAGGGCCTGCACACAGGGGCCCCCATTCAGACTTCTATGTGTCACATGGCCAAACACGTCGTAGCGGACAGCGAGCGCAGGCAAGGCTTTAACTGAGAACAAGAGGAGGTGAGAGAGGAGTTAGTGAAGGATCTCATCCGGTGACATGGTGAACAAATATGGATAGGAAAGACCTGACTTAGAACAACAGAAATTGCCATTTACCGTTTCCGCCATGTTGATGGGTTGTGTGTATTACAGGTGACGGCAATACTGACGACTCAGTTGTTGGTGTGTCAGGAATGGACTGAGTTTGGTCCTTGTCTGAGAAGTCAATCAATGCCAAGATATTTTGTGAGCAATCAAATGATGTCCTATATACAGAATTTTTTTTAGCGTGTGCAAAGCTTACCTGTTTCAGACTGATATGTCACAAGGGGTGCTTGTTCTGGATTGGCTGATGATAGGGTTGAGGAGTGAGACTGTTTTCCTTGAGTGTTGCTGCTCACAGGCTCCAATGAGTCAATCACAAAAATGTCTTTTATCACAACCACATCCTGTTCCTCATTCTCCCCCAGCCTTTCTTTTTCCAGACCGTCCCCTCTAACGATTTTGGGATGGGATTGATGGGGCCTTTGAGTCAATTTGACGGTTGTCTTCATTTGCTCAGAGATCTCTACAGTAGAGTACCCAGGTTCCAGGTAAGGTCCACTGTGGTCATCCTTAACGAGTGACACAGGGGTTTCAGATGTAGCTGTAAGGGAGAGCTTCGTCGGTGCCATCCTGTCTGGTTCTGCTGTGCTGACGTGGTCTTGAGGCACAGGAGGGAGTGGGATAGAAGCAGGAAAGAACATGGAAGAGATGTGACGTGTGCTGGGAACTGACTGGGGCTCCGGGTCATCGTCAATCAATACCCCATCTCCGGGTCCTCCGTCATCCACAGACTCATCACTGCCATGAGATCTGCCAACCAATGTCCCTGCCAACTCCTCCTTATCTGTCATTTGTTTTCCCGGCACCTCCTTCCCGCCGGCGAGCATCAGGATGTCTAAACCTGAGTGTTGTGTTGTAGAGCGCTCAGCGGCTGCCATGTTTCTCTTCGAGCTGGAGAGTGCCGGGCGACGGACGAGGTCAGAGTTGCCGGATGAGTGTGTGGCAGAGGTGGTCCCGATCATCCTTCCAGGAGAGCAGTGAAGCAGCGTGGACAACACCAGGAAGAGACACGAGAGCGGCGCCATCCCTGTGTAACCTCGGAGTGGCAGTCACACCTTGCAGATGACCTGCACCTCGGCCGGCGGAGACCCGCACTGGGGAGGCGAGCTGCTGTCGGGCACTGCAACTGGCAGACACAAGTATCCTTAATGCTTACCATTCACCATCACACTGGGTTGTACTTGAGCTTGATGGGGATTATAGGTTCAGTAACACGACGTTTGTCAGGGTGATTGACAGGGCTGTTGACACTGTGGCAGCTTGCAAAGGTGAGCTGGGGGTAAAGCAACAAACAGATTCCCTGATCATTAACCGGCCCTGCAATCCCCTAAGAGGAAATAAACCTCTTCTGTAATCCTAAGCGTGTGTGTGTTTGTGAGACATATGTGCCATGCGCGCACGTTTATACCTGTGGGTGAATCTTGGCATAAATATGGCAGCTACAGCTGCAAGCCGCCTGATCCTTCTGATCTCCTGGAGCCTTTTGGTCACATGCCTGTTTGTTTCCTAACCCTGGGAGGAAGTGTTTGTTGCACAAGATAAGTTTCCTTGGTTGAATCTGGTCTCATCACAGAATATGATTCCAAGTAATTTCCCTCTGATCGGTGTCACAGATAGGCGGAGGAACACACTAATTACCATTCACTGCAAATATCCTCCTGTCCAACATACAGTACATACAGCTCTGGAAAAAAACAAGAGACCACTGCACCTTTTTCTTTCCTTTCCAAAAAAGTTGAAAAGGAAAGTTTTGAGTGAGGAACAGAAGCGTTCAATTTGCAGTGGTCTCTTAATTTTAACCCTTCTGTTCCTCACTCAAAACCTTCCTTTTCGATTTTTTTGGAAAGGAAAGAAAAAGGTGCAGTGGTCTCTTAATTTTTTCCGGAGCTTTATGTTGCTGTGATTTACAACGGTCCATCCATTATCAAATTGAAAGGGCAAAAAAATTGAAAGGTGTTTCACACGCCACAGTATTCCAGGATTTCACATAATAAAGTAAATAAACCAGTTCAATTTCCTGTATAAAAAGCAACGACCATTTCAAAGCAAAAATAAAAACAAACACTCTTTCAAGACCTACCTGGGATTGTTTAAGACTTCTGCTTCACATCTTTTGTATATTTTTGGTTACACACTGGCTTTTCCTTTTCTCATGCTTGTCTCGTATGTCGTGTAGTTGCCCTGTTTGCACTGAGCGGATTTCTAAGAGTGATGTTCTGAGTCTCTCTCTCCTCTACATACCTTATCATAGCTGTGTCCTGTAATCACTTCAGTCAAGGATTACATTAAGATCCTTGGGACACCAAGCCACAAGCAGTGCACGAGGACAGTAGACAACAAAACACAGACAGGCACACAGCGCCTCAGAGACACAAAGATTCACAAAGATTAATTCAGTTAGCCCAGGTCTAAGCTGCTGCATCTGGCGCACATGTACTGTGGTAGTGTGGGTTTGAAACCAGCCCACAGCTGCTTTAGCAAAAACCTGATCTTTTCCCAATGTCTATCAAAAACAAGCATGAATGCCTGAAATTAAATCTTAGAAAGGAATAGGCAAGAGTGTATGTAATATGTATTCTGGTAGATGTGTTAATTCTGCATTTTATCTTAGTGTCATGGGAATACAAAGTAAGCAGAGTACAGATGGATACACAGTTTATTTATTTAAATAATATGTAAATATTAAAGTGCACATAACAATGGATAATGTGTATCTGTTTGATAAGCACAATATGTATCTAAATCGCTGTCCACTATAGCTTTTCCACCACACTACCACACTATGCTGATGCTAACTTTATGCCTTATTGACAGTGTAATGAACATATTTGTAAAATATAATTAATGTCTTGTTTAAAATATTTTATTGAACACACAGGCAGAAAAACAAAACAGGAAATTGTACAAATAATATAGGGGGGTGTGTTTATTATTTTTTTAAGAAAAATATAAATTGAGGAGGAAGGTAGACACTCCATGAACAAAATGAAAAACGAACAAAAACAGAACAAAAAGAAGACCCACACAGAACATAGAGACATATTTGCTGAAGGACTAGGGTCTGATGTAGACATACACAGATTGTCCGTTTCATGACTATGTCATTGATGTTTTTATATAGGTACATACAGTAGGGCCAGGGTTGGAAAGTAACTAATCTATTACATGTAACTAACTGATTACAAAAACAGTGACGTAATCTGTTAGGTTACTGGCAGGATGTAATTGGAATACAGATACTTTTGGGAAAAAATTGTGATTACTTCTTGGATTCCATTTAAATTCAGAATGCATTAGTGGGCAAAATAATTATGACACGTCACATGTTTGATCTGGACTCTAAATAGAAGCCTTTATCTTACAAACATTGTTTGTGCTTCACAACCAAAACTGGGATGCTTTATGTGTTGTGTGGTACAGCAGTCAGCATTGGTGTGCAAATGCGGGAATGCCCATCCAAATTAGTGACAGCAAAGCGCTTGTTTCATTTTCTATTCGACTGATTGGCAAAAACTCTTTCAGCTTGATAATGACCCCACACTCTCTTTGAAGACAATTAGGACCTACTTGGAGTAGATGTCTACAGATCAAAGACTTATATTACTTGACTGGCCCCCTCAGAGTCCCAACCTCAACATAATTGATGTTGTGAGGGATCACTTGTATAGGGGAAAGAACAAAAAGCAGCCAAAGTCAAAAGAAAAGTTATGACAAATCCTACTTTGAGGAATTTACCTTAAGAATACATGAACTAAAGTACACAACAGTCTTCCACAGTGCCTTGCTCATTTTAGCAGCGGGTTGTGCTGATGCTGAGACAAAATATCCCTTTTAGAGTTGAGATGTACATAACTAAATAAAAATGCACAGTATACATGTGAAACACAAGAGGCCAACATCCTCTGCACATGAAGCAACCTCAAATGGTTAACTAATAACTAATCATTATTCACTATACCGAATTTAAAACTCAGCTCATCTCCCTGTGTCTAGATATGGCAGCATACTGGAACTGTAAATCGGTTAATTTTTTACATCAACTGTGAATTAATGTATAGGATATACTCACCTCCCCTTCCCATTATCTTACGCTCCCAACCCATTGTAAATAAATGGATGTCAGCCTCAATATTGAGTATTCTACCTCCATGTTGACTAGCACCACTACACAGTGTAAACATATGTGTAAATGTACTTAGTGAATAAAGGTGATTCTGATCAAGCACACCATAAAAAAAGAAAGAAAAACATTACCACTTAAAGCAAAACCGGATCAAAAAGTGCATTACATGGGATCACAGAGAGGCTAGAAGCGAGACCGTGGGAATTAACTCTTTCCCGTCCATTGTTCCGTCAAGGTGTTATACCCAAGCAACACATCTCTTCTGGTCCACCTTAAGAGAGTGGAACAGCAGTCTGTTGTGGGGAGAGCAAGGGGAGGCCCTCACTGGCACATGCCTGGCTCTTTAAGGCAGACTGGGGCAGTTGTGTTCCTTTTTAAAGGCACATACACACACGAAAAGGTATACATTAAGATTGATCTTGAATATTAACTGTCAGTTTAACACTAGCATTTACATTAGAACTTCAACATTTAACATAGATGTTTTAATCTAACAACTGGTTAACTTTTACTATATCCTATGATAATATGTTTTTCACATGGTGTGCACAGCATTGCATGTACAAATAATTTTGCTATCATATTACATTACATGTTTAGCCATTACCATTCCTGACTATTACGGTTCCATTCCAGCCTTGAGAGGTGTTTACAAATGTAAAGTAAAAAAACAAGAATATACGTGATTTATAAATGAGAGATTATTGTAAATGTATCGATCGCAGTAATTTCGTATAATATTGAATCTATACACTGGCCACCTTTCTGCTACTAGCATGCATGCTCTACTCGTGACCATTTCTAACCAAGTAGTACTCGCGAGAATACGCGCCCATTCAAGCTGAATGTAAGATGGCGCCTTCCAACCACTGTGTAGGAAATGGCAAAGAAAGTAGCTACTAATTATTAGTTAAATAAACAAACGCTGGGCGTGTGAGGACCTTCAAGAAATATACTAATTTAAAATAGAAGTTTCGTAGGCCATTGTAAAAGGTAAGCAAACTAAATTAGACTATCAAAGATAAGGGTGGAGGTCTGAACCACACTCACGCGCGTGAAATGCACACATTGGAACGCTGTTCGCGCACGATCCACTATGTGGACGATCTAGACTCAATATCAAGTGCTGTTTAAATGTAAAGAAAATGCAGTAACAAATTACTTAAGTCATTACAATACCTGTTAAACTTTATTTTAAGTGAATCATCACGACGTATCTACCATTGAATGCCTGCCTGTACAGTCAAACTGAAGCAGTTTCATCTAATCAGTGTTGACATAACAATTCTCAATGAAGGACATACCTCTTTATAGTTAAATGTATTTCTTGAAATAAGAAAATAGTTGTCTCTGTTCTGGTACCGACCTACTATCGTTGGTCTCTCGGGTGCACGCAAAGCTCGTTCCCGGAAAGTTATTGCCTTTGCAATTGAGATTTTGCTGAACGAGGGACCTCGGACTCAGTCCTCGCCATGTCTGATGGCGCGGCCGTTGCTTGTCAGAGTACTCTGGGGTTTCGCGTTTTGCCAATGGGCCTACTTCCGTAATTGCATGTGTTGATTCGATGTTCTTCGAATATAAAAGTTCAATGAGACACATTTTCTCCAAACGCTTGGAATCGTACTGGAAAAAACTGTGCGTAAATCCAAATTGTGTGGATTATCGTCATTGTTCTCATCGAAACGAGGGTAAATACAGCCGAAATTAGCACACGTCACATAGCTAGCAAGCTAGTTAGCTTCTACTATATTGTTTAGTTAGCTAGCTGTTAAAATGCATAATTCGTACAATTCACTCCATCGCTATACTACGAAGACCAACACATGGCATGTGCAAAGCTGATGACTTGGGGTTTATCGAGTTTTATTTTTTGAACACCGTGCCTTGGCGGAACGGAGGGGTTTTGGTTTTATTTAAGGTAGCATGGGAAGATGCACTGCTAACAAGTTAGCTAGCCAGCCAGATAATATTAGCAAATGACTAGTTAGCTTTTATAATATAGAATATCCTGCATAGGATGCACATGCATTCATTCTCAACTACTCAATGTATTTGTTTTAAATGTTCTCTTCATTTAGATTGTGGGATTGTAATAGTTGGCTAAACTAACGTTAGGGTTTAGTAAGGCAGCTATTTAGTTAGAATAGACAATAAATAAACAAAACAAAAAGGAAGTAATGTTGTGGTAGATAACTAATATAATGATGCAGAATGATAGCCATTTATACTGCCCAAATCGTAATGTAACTAACAATAGTAAGAATAACATTTTTTTTTCAAACCCATACAGAATACCACAACGGCCTGATGCATTCTAGGGGCAGAGTGCAGAACATAATGGCAGGTGATCAGATGGTTGAATAATTTGCTCAGAGTTCATCAGGGAAAGGATTTTGCTTGTGCATTTTGGCCCCATCTAGATTTACTTCTCCCTCAATATCAAACAGTTTGGTTAAGGCTGGGCTTTTAACATTTCTAATAGACACAGGTGCTCGTTCATCAGTTCGCAATGTTTTGGAACTTGCGTATGACATTTCTACCTGAAACACAACCACGTTTGGCGACAGAATGCGCCACGGATGTGTGTTGAGCAGTACTGTTGACTGTAGCAGCAGTCGGCCCAATTATTTTGACCCGTCATACTGGACAGGTGTTAACCGTGTCCTTCCCTTGCCCGCTAGGCGCTGTGGAGGGCAGAGTGACTTGTCATGAACGAGCCTGTAGAGAGCGGTGTGGTCTCCTTTGATGAGTACGTGCGCCAGAAGGCCCGCAGCGTGCCCCAGCACCGCATGAAGGAGTTCCTGGAGTCTCTGGCCAACAAAGGCCCAGAGGCACTGCCAGAGTTTTCCCAGCAAGGCAGCGCCGCCGCCTCCACCACCACCACCACCATGGTGTACCAGCAGGGGGGAAACTGTGTCTACACGGACAGCACTGAGGTGGCCGGCTCGCTTCTGGAGCTGGCCTGTCCGGTAAGAGGAGAGGCCTCCCGACATGGTTCCACGAGCAGCTCATGTAATTTGAGTAAACATGAGGCCCGCCGAGTGCCCTTTGACCTTGTCAACTCCATGTAGTTTTGAAGTACAGATCAATTGTGTAATTGAACACTACCTTATTGATGTCATGATTAACACTTTTGCCCTGTGACTAAATGGTGCTCATGTGGATGAACAGGTGCAGGTGACCTCTGCACAGATCTCACCCCAGGTGTCTTCTGGGGTTCACCAGGGGTCCGAGCAGCCGATACAAGTACAGGTTAGTCCTTCCCGTGCACAACCTACTCAGGGGGTCTCCCCACTAATAACGTGCATTCATTAAAACCAGTAGAAGACAACTGCATGCAAGGGGCAACACAACTAGTCAGAGGAGCCGCCACCATCGAGCACTTTGTGGCTGCACTCAACTGCTTGACGGCTGAAACGGACTGGTGAAGACTTTGGTTGTTATGAAACTGTGTGTCCTGTTCTGTCCCCCTGTGTTGTTAGGTGCAGATCCAGGGACAACAGGGCCAGACGGTAGACCTCCAGGGGATCCCCACGGCAGCCCAGCTGGTACAACAGGGAGAGCTCACGGCGGAGCAGCACCAACAAGTACAGACTCTCACACACACACACCACTGCGTATTATTAAATAGACCTACCCCATCAGCTTCACTCACTCAGTAAGTGGATTGATGTGGTATACTGGTTCTCTCCCTTTCAGATCCAGGCCCAGTTGGTGGCAGCTGTGTCTGGTGGTCAACAAATTAGACTGCAAAGTGGTCAACAAATCCAGCACATTCAACTACAAGGGGGTCAGCAAATTCAGCTACAAGGCGGTCAGCAAATTCAACTACAAGGCGGTCAGCAAATTCAACTACAAGGCGGTCAGCAAATTCAACTACAAGGCGGTCAGCACATCCAGCTTCAAGGGGACCTGCAGGGGGGTCAACACATCCAGCTTCAAGGGGGTCAACACATCCAGCTCCAGGGGGGTCAACAAATCCAACTTCAAGGGGGAGGTCAGCAAATCCAGCACATTCAGCTGCCAGGCGGCCAACAAATCCAGCTCCAGGGGGGAGGTCAGCAAATCCAGCACATTCAGCTGCCAGGCGGCCAACAGATCCAGCTCCAGGGTGGCCAGCAGATCCAGATCCAGACGGTGGAAGCCATGTCTCCTCAGCAGCAGCAGAGCTCTCCCCGGGAGTCTGAGAGGAGGGTCAGTGCCGGGGTCCTCCAACCCGCCAAGAAGCGCAAGGTTGACGTCCCCATCCACGTGTCGTACGCCCTCCCTCAGGGCCAGCAGGGCCAGCAGGTAGTCCTGGCTCTTCCGCAGGGGGAGGGGCAGCAGCAGCAGTACCTGTCCCTGCGTCCGGACCTGCTGACTGTGGACAGCACCCCCCTCTACAGCACCACGGGCACCATCACCGGCCCCGCCGGGGAGACCTGGACCATCCCGGTGTACTCCGGAGGGCAGCAGGGGGCCGTGCATCACATCGCCATCCCCCAGGAGGCCTACAGCACGGTGCAGGTGTCCTCCGGTCACCATGACAACAAGGACAATAGGGTGGCCCACTCGTCGTCGTCGGGGACCGGGTCTGTCCAGTCGGGCACCACGGTGTCCGTCTCCGGGACGACAGCGAACGAGGAGGTGGTGCAGACTCTGTTCCCAGCACAGTTCATGAATGGAAACATCCACGGCCCGGTGGTTGTGCAGACTGTGGGCGGGGCTTACAACACCACGCAGCAGCTACACATCTGGGACCCACAGCAACAGGAGCAGCAGGAGCACCAGCTCCAACTACAGGTCAGACCCGGAACTGCACACTTGTCAGTCCGCGACTGTACTTGCCTCAGATTTTCACAGTTTTTCCTCAACAATGCAGACGATTGTAGCAAGCGACGGATGATGGGTTTGACAAGCTAATTTCCACATTACTGGTTTCAGTGTCCTACGTTTTCAGTGGTTGACCGTTATAATAAGTTTAGAAGTATCCAGTAATTTTGCAAAACTGATCGTTTGGACAGTGACATCAACCCACATGGTGTAATTCCTGGAACCACAAAGAGAATCTTGATGTCTGTCCGTGACCACATGTAAAAACGTGGCAACATTTCTCCCTGCAGGATCACGTAGAGTCAGAGTCCCAGGAAGCACCCCAGGAGCTTCTGCTGCCCATCTCCTTGAAGCCTGAGGAGGGCCTGGATGTGTGGCGCCTCTGGGTCCAGCGCAAGAATGCAGAACTGGACAAGGATGAGCAGAACAAGTTGGCTCCCATCGGACGTGAGTGACCACATGCTCTGCCAGTCAGTCATTAAAAACCCCTCCGATGGATGTGTCCTCTTCACCTTTTATCACCACTCTCTCCTCTCTTTTGCAATCTTGTCTTTCACTGTCCTCTTTAATTGGTCTCTCAGTTTCTTCCTGGCTCTCTCTGGTTCCTGTCTCTTATGTGGCTTTGCTTCTGAATACTGAATATATTGTATGTCACTGTCAACAAGACAGTTCATTTTTTTTTTCATTAACTTTTCATGTGTTAACTGCTGAACTATATGAATGTACTACATTTATCCTCCTCTTTGTTGTCTCTGTGTGTTGCAGGTCGGCAGGCTCTGCGGTTCCAGGAGGACCTGGTGTCCAGTGCGGTGGCTGAGCTGAATGTGGCTCTGGCCCTCATGACTCAGGAGGCCAGAGGGTTGGAAGGAGAGAAGTTTGAGCCTGATGCTCTCTACTACATCTTCCTGTGTATACAGAAGGTACGACCCCCACACACGTATTCACTGACATGTCCTCAACAAGCGCGCGCACAGACACAGACACACACACACAGACACAATGCTGACTGAATTGTGATACAGTTCACTAAGGTTTTGTTGTTTGCAGTACCTATTTGAAAATGGACGGGTGGATGATATCTTCTCGGACCAGTACTACACACGTTTCTCCCAGTGGTTGCACAAAGCCCTGGATGAGTGGAGGCCCAGCATCCATCCAATGGGTAAGACTTGAAGTTTTACAACTTGTTGTTAATTGTTTTCTCACCTTGAAAGAAGTCTGTGGGCAAGAAGGGCCTTTGTCAAGGAGTTGACCAAGAACCCAATGGCAACACTAATAGAGCTTTAGTTTCTCTGCAGAGATGGGAAAACCTGTCAGAAGAACAACCACCTTTGTAGTACTACATCAAACTGGCCTTTATAGTAGAGTTGCTAGATGGACCTCACTCCCAAGTGAAAGGCATATGACATGCCTCCTGGAGTTTGCCAAAAAGTTCTTAAAGGGCCCAGAGATCATTTAGGGAAAAAGATTCTCTGTTCTGAGACTGATATCAAACTATTAGGCCTGAATGCCAAGCACTACGTCCGGCAAAAACAAGATACTGCTCAACACCAGGCTAATACAATCCCTATGGTGAAGCATGGTGGTGGGAGCATCATGCTATGGGGACATTTCTCAGCAGCAGGAGCTGGGAGACTGGTCAGGATTGAGGGAAGGATTAACGTTACAAAATACTGAGGTCCTTCATCCAGAGAGCACAGGACCTCAAAATGGGCTGAAGGTTCGTCTTTCAGAACAACAACAGCCCAGAGCACACTGCCTACACAATGCTTTGGGACAAGTCTGTGAATGTCCTGGAGTGGCCCATTCAAAGCCTGAACTTGAAACCTATTTCACATCTGTGGGGAGACCGGAAGATAGCAGTTAACTGACGATACCCATCTGACAGAGCTTGAGAGAATCTACTAGGGAGAATGAAACTGCCCAAATCCAGGGTGCAGGTCTGGTGGAGGAAAACCCAGGAAGACTCAAAGCTATGATCAATGCTAACGTGGCTTCTATAGAGTACCTATTAAATGGTCTGAATACTTATGTACAGGAGATTTCAGGCTTTTATTTTCAATAAATGTGCACATATTTATCATAATATGCTTTTTCTTTGGCATTTTGGGGTATTATGTGTAGATTGATAGCATAAAAAAGCAATCAATTATACATTAAGTCTATAACAGAAGTGTGTGTTGAAAGGGAAGGGGAATGTATGCTTTCTCCTCTCAAGACATTGGATTTGGTACTTCACGTTCTCTAGTATATGACATTCTTACGGAATTATCAAACCAATCAGAGCAATGTCAGCCCTCATCAAGTGAGACTCATCTCTCAACATGTAACATTGTCAGCGCTGTCTTGTACCACTAAACCGCCCCACTCCGGTCTGGGATGGCATTCTGTCAAAACAGTCTGTGTCTAGTACTGTCTGCCTTTTTAAGAGAGGAACAGAAGAGGCAAAAGTCTGTGAAATGTAGCTTTGTGACATCCATGCATAGGAGAATGTCTGGTGAGTTGTTGGCTGTTTTGGGGAGGGGGGGGAGAATGTGTTGTGATTGGCTGCTCTGTCGTCCTAGGTTACATCATTCCCAGTCATGTTACCGAGGAGATGCTCTGGGAGTGCAAACAGCTGGGTGCGCACTCCCCCTCCACACTGCTCACCACACTGATGTTCTTCAACACTAAGTGAGTCACACACACACACACACACACTTTCATTGAGCTGACACGCACGCACATTCCCCTCCCTCTGGTGCTGTTAATTCAGTTGTACTTGCCTGGCCAACATGTAGTTTACAAGCTGTGGTTTTCATTGCTGAGTTCAGCCGAGGCGATGTGCGTGTGCTGGGCCAGGGGTCGCTGTATGTGTTTGGTTATAACCAAGCCTCTCTGCGTTAGGTATTTCCACTTGACGACCGTGGAGCAGCACATGAAGGTGGCCTTCTCCAAAGTGCTGAGGCACACGAAAAAGAACCCATCCAACCCCAAAGATAAGAGCACCAGTATACGCTATCTGAAGGCCCATGGCCCCTTAGGGTCCCACCACGCCGGTCAGAAAGGTGAGATCTTCATGCCAAAGACAGTTAACTTCTCTTTGGGGATAAATTCGGCAGGGCCACTCTGGCAACCATAAGCTACTAGCTAATCTTTGACCTCTGACCTTTCCAGTGACTGACGACATGTACGAAGAGCAGGCTGAGGATCCCGAGAACCCCCTGCGGTGCCCCATTAAACTGTACGACTTTTACCTCTTCAAATGGTGAGTGAAAACGTCCTCATGGCAGTTCTAGTGGGCAGGGGGATGTCTTCAACCAGTAAGATGTTATGGGATGCCATAAGTGTCACCGCAGCAGGACAACGGCCCACGTCTGCTGGAGCCCTTTTCATGTGTCCTTTTCTAATCGACCGCCAATGTCCTTTCCTGTCAGTCCTCAGAGCGCTAAGGGGCGCAACGACGCGTACTACCTGACACCGGAGCCCGTCGTGGCGCCCAACAGCCCCATATGGTACTCCACTCAGCCAATCACAAGCGAGCAGGTGGAGCACATGCTCACGCGCATCATCATGGTCCGAGAGATCCAGGAGGCCATCGCCATGTCGTCAGCCAACATGCACTGAGCGGGGCGGGAGGAACTGTAATGGAACTGGACAGCAGCCCTCCTCTCTTCAGCCTTCCTGTTTGCATTACACTCAGTGACTAACCCTGAGGACCTCCAGGGCACTCAGTCTGAACCATCACTCTTCACAACCACAGAAGTGGAGGGGGGGTGATAGTGTTTACAGAGTGGACTTATCGGCCTTTTTCTAAGTACGGATTCTTGTGATCGTTCGTCTAATGGCAGTTCAATGGCAGTACCTCAATACCCAGTCCTGAATAGCTTCATCTATTTTTCAGCTGGGTCGGATGTAACTAACGCCCACTCCTCACTTCACCTACTGGTTTCTGGTGGAATGGGTTTTGACCACATTGTTAATTCAGAGCCAGGACTCTTGTAAGCTATTTTAGCCTTCCAGTGAAACTGGTCAAACATGGATGGTGAAATATCACGAGTGGAACTAATTCAGTCTTATATACAAATATTTACCCATATATGGATATTTTACCCCCCTTTGACATGTCATCCATCAGTCAGGGTCCCTCCAGCCCCTAGATTCTCCCAGCCACGTCCCTGGCTGGACGGGAGCTCAGCTACAGCCATCTAATGGGTCCTCTACTAAGTTTTTTTTTTT